>JANSTX010056199.1:0-25605 GCA_027564355.1 Penthetria funebris
CCTGAAAATGACGTTTTCTTGACCATCATACCTAACTATTGATGTATAAATGAAATCTATATAATAAACCACTTGGGAGTTACGGACCGGAAAAGTTGGGTCTGCACCATTTTCAAAAAATTGGATTATTAGCCGTAACTTTGTCAATTTTCATCGAATTTGAAAAAACCCAGAACAAACTTGGTGTAGATCAATGGGCTCCAGCTAAATATTATTGTGAAAATTCGCTACGATGAAATTTTTTTTTTAATGAAAATGGGATCCAAATTTGCTAGATCTCCTAAACCGGAAGTGCTAGAGATCTGAAATTTTAAATGTATGGGAAGCTCCAGAAGTTATGCAGGTCGCCCATACAAAATTTTACTCTATCTGGTCAAATATAGAAGTTGAATTTTCCGACATTTTCCGCAATTTTCCAATGATTTTTTTTTTATTTTTTTCAGTTCAAATTTCTAATCATTAATTTACAATATTTTCATGGAAAATCCTTATATTTAGGATGGAAATTAAAAACAAAAAACAGCATAATTTCGACTTCAGAATCACATAAGTTTTTTTTTTTCTATTTTCCTATGCAAATTGTTTTTCCCTTTTTTTTCTTTGTGTTTGCGCGCAATTGAGTTAACAAGAAGGAAACAAAATTGAAAAATTCAAAACTTGTTAATATTATAAACTGAATGTTTTAGTGCCTGAGGAATGATGCAAATTCCACCCAAGTACGAAAAGATACAAAAATAATCATTAAACATTTATGTTGCATTTTAAGAACATATCCCACTTTTAATACAACACACATAATGGGAAAGCTGGCTGATTGGAACTTACTGTCGACACGTATGATTTTTCAATTCAGAACATAGAACATGTAACCAATTGACCAGTGGCTAGTTAGTTGACAAATACATTAATTGGTGGATTGAGACAAGTTGATAACAACAAACGTTCTTGGTCACATTAGCTTTGAATGCAATGAGTGGTCTAGTAATGCCACACGGATTCTAGTAATGGGGAAGAAACGGAGAATAAAAATAATAAAAGTATAATCAACAATAGCAATGCGACAATATGGTCAACTAGAAAAAGGTTATTTAAAGTGTACGGTTAGTTACGTTAACGGTAAACGGATACAATACGATCTAAATTAAAATAATATCAGTGAAACTTACCGCCACAGCCAAGTAAACTAACCGCGGACAATGTTTTATAAAAGAATATCCGCTTATTGCATTAATATTGGATCCCATTGATTATGAGAGGCAAGAGTGTTGTCTCTATGATGTGAAAAATGGAAATAAGGGTTGATAATTAAATTATCGAAAAAAGATGATTTGAGTTTGTGTGACAACTGGCGTGATATCAACAGAATAAACAAAAGTTAATGCTCAAAACAATGAACAAAGTTATTATTATTTATTATTATTCACTTATTATTACTAAAGATTATCGTGAGCATTATTCTAACGATCCCAAGTCCCAAGTCATGTCTGTTTTCGTAAGCCAAAAGTCAGATTGAAGAACATTAGCGGCAATACAAATAGCTCGCCTTGGTTCACGACAGCTAAAAGTAGAAAATGGCTTCAAATGTCGTAAAGTCGGCGGTTATTTTTGCAGACTGCCTCTTACGACTATAAATTAATACCGCTTACAGTACCAGGAATTTAGCCTAGGATAACGGATTGGATTTACACAACGAAGACTCGGCATGAACACGGACAAAACGAATATGGAAAAAAAAAAATATATTGCGATTAGCTTGCTGGAATATAATATTGTTTAGCAATAAAGACCAAGAACTCCTAATGGAAATGCGATTAGAGTTTTGTGTTTTATCTGAAACGAGAAAGAACGGAAAACGGTACAAATAGATACAATGATTATGTTCTCATATATAGTGGCAATGATAAGGGCCGAGCTCATTAGGGTGTTGGTTCACATTCCCATCAAATTCGGTATTGAATGGCTGATAGATTTTTGAGCTAACAATGAACTTCGAATTAACCTTTTTCTCACATAAAGACCATCATAAATACATACATAAATAACACCAGTGGTCAACCGGTCAACTATTGACTAAATTATAAAAAAAAAGTTTTCATCTCTCACAAAGTTTGAATGTTAGAACTTTCTACTGGTAATTTAGGTACATATCATATGCTGATTCTCTGTAAGATCAGAACAATTGCAAAATTACAAAAACCTAAGGCTCCCGAATATTTTCAAAAAACAAATATTAAATGTATTATGGATTCAAGCAAAAGGCAGCTATATCAGAACAGATTAAAACTTAAAATCTTGACTAAATCTATCAACGATTAAGATAACGTCGCAATGGCATGGTGTAAATTAAAAGAAAATATTAATAACGCAACATATGAAGCGGTTGGACGAAGGCAAGTTAACATCCATGCAAAATACAATGTTAAACCATGGTTTAGAGAAAAAGTGAAGATTTTGGCAACGGAAAAACGGCAGGCGGTCCGCCTAAAATACAGAACTGTCTCAGAAATAGAAAGAAACCTGTAAATGAATATACCCAAAATTAATCAATATCTGCTGAAGCATGGGTTACGCATTTCCAAAATTTCTTCCACAGACGAGTTTTTTAGAAATACGGAGCACGTTAACCAACATCTGATTGAACAAGCAATTAACACATTGGAAAATAGAAAACCTCTCGGTATTGATGATATCTCAAACAAGTTTCTTTTATTTAAAATGCAAATACCTCGAAAACGGTAACAGATAGAGTTTTCGTGTCTGAGGATGAAACATATAGAAAGACATCTTTGTAATAGCACGAGTTTTTTCGTTGTTTTATACTATCTGTTGCAGCAGAGTATGTGTATAAAATGTAATAGGCATAGTCACATATTTTACCGTTTACACCATATCTCTATCAATTTTTGTTTTTGATGAAAAACGTTGCGACATCTCATAGGTTTATGGATTTGTAATAGAAAATCATAACCTTTAGAAAGTGTATTTTATTTAAAATGCAAATATCACAAAACCGGTTATAGATAGAGTTTTCGTGTGTGAGGATGAAACATGTAGAAAGTCGTTGCGCATCTTTTGGTGACAACCTAATTAGTGAGATTGTTAAATTGTTTCAATAAATTACGTAAAGATTTACCCACAGTTTGGAGAACTAGTGTAACAATACCTGCATTTATGAAGAGCAGTAAACGTGTTTCGAGGAAACTATCGTTGTCTCACTTTATTAAGTGCTGTTTAGAAACTCTTCACAAAAATTATTGGCGATGAAATCACATCAGAAACTGATAACTTGTGGAGAAATCCATTGAATACAACATGTATTATCATGTGGTTCGTCGATATTGTACAAACTTTTCGACCGCATCCAACTTTGACGATGTGATACAACATTTCAGAAGAAGCTAACATCCAGCTAAACATAACCGGTCTTATACAGCAGATGGAAATCTTAACAACACAACGCGAATTAATGTAAATGGAAAGTAGTTCACAAATACCAATATCAACTGAAATTCGTCAGGTTGATAGTTTGAGTCCAACATTGTAAGTACATATTTAGTAAAACACACGTAAGACCTATCTTAACATATGTGTATATGGAAACCCGTAGTGATACGTTCAAAACTAAATAACTTATGAGCACAACAGAAATGACGTTATTGTAGAGACCTTGTTGAAAGAATGCCAGATAATAAAATCAAAAATATTGCAATGAAACAACATCCAGGTGGATAACACGGCCGATAAGAAGGCCTTCGAAGATGGTGAGATCCTCATCTCGAAAACTAAATTGTTAGAAGAATACAGGTCTAAGACCAAACGAAAGAAGAAGATGATGTTCCCATCCAACCATTCCAAGGCCAATAATTAACGTTTCTCGAGCAATTAAGTATGTCATGAATGCTAGATGCCAACACACAGCTGTCTATATGCATATAAGTTAAATTTTAACATAAATATTATTTCAATGATTACAATTTTACAATCTATGAGTTTTTATAATAAATATTTTATACATAAATGAACGATCCCACAACCATTTAAATACGTTTTGAGATCATGACAATTCATTTTTCTATGTATTTTTATATATTTACTACTTTATTTGTCGACGAAGTGAATTTTTAAGTTTCTATTATTATTTTTTTTTTCGTTTAAAATAAATTGATTATAAATTATATTTTCTTTTGTACTATTAAAGCGGATATTGGTAAGATAATAAAATTAATTTTAATGCAATAAAGTAAACTCATATGTCCTTTTATTAATTACTGAAAAAAAAAAATTAGTCAGAGCAGAACAAAGAATTCAAATTTTATCTTATCATAAAAGTTTTATATATTTGCATATTGGTATATATTATTATTATTAATCACAATCCTTATTTAAGTTCCCTTGAAAATAATTCAGAAGAAGAAGAGGATTTGTGTGCCCCCGCTCTTTATAATTATATTTATTGTATATCGCGTCTTTGTAGATTAGTTTGTAATCAACAAAGATAACCATGACCCCGAATAAAATAATTTATGTATATTTGTAGCATTCAATAATAACAATATCAAATTGGGGGAATTTTTTGCTAATTATCTATTTTGGTAATTTACATATTAAGTTTTTGTATTTATTTAAAAAAAAAAAAAAAAAAAATAATGGTCATATATGGGATCTATTAATTTAAATTTTAAACATTGCTAATTTGCAAATGATTTCGATAAATCTATTTATGGATTATTTCAACCTTAATTGTAACACACTTCTAGTAAGATAATTTAACAGGTTCATCAGGTAAATGAAAATTGAATTTAAAGTTGCGATCATTCAATAATCTTTGAATATGGCCTTTTCGTTCTTTGTTTACATTTTTATTTTATTTACTATAATTTCATTCATTAAAATGATTATTTTTTAATATATCGGAATTGATTATATTTATACATTTATTAGATAAAATAAGTAGCACGCGAAATCTGACAAATTTTACTCACTATCCACTATGTTTTCGATAGTGTTCTGATAGCTATTAGTAGTTTTCTGTTATCTCATTTACATATATTCTGAACATTAATCTCATGATAATTTGAAAAAGAAAGTCATCGAATATTATCAATCACTAATAATATATAATGTTAAATGATTTTATATTATATTATACAAAACAAATACTTAAAAATTCTTATCAATTTGTTAACATATTTAACTTAAATACAATATTATTAACTATTTATATACTGATTATGATTACATTTATCTGTTGATAAATTAAAATTTGTGAAGAAAGTGATCTTGTGTGTACATAAACATTAATAACAATAATTTTTTTTTATTTTCAGTTTAATAACTTAACAGTTAGCTGACCGAACAAACGGTCAAGTATATTTCTTAGCAATTATACGGTGTCTAAAATATGAAAACTTATATTTTATTCATTTCTTTTATTGCCATTGCATTGGCAAATGATGATCATCCATTGTCAGATAATTTTATAAAATCAACTAATGAAAAGGCAACAACATGGAAGGTATTATACTGTTCAATTACTGTTGAAACTGCTATATTTTAATTATTATTAAAGTTTTTTTTTTTTATTAAATAAATCTAATATTAATTTTAGGCTGGCCGCAATTTCCCAAAAGCAACATCAATGAAATATATACGCCGTTTAATGGGCGTTCATGAAGATGCATATAGATTTCGTTTAGCAGAAAAACTTTATGGTATTTATGAAATTGATAATGATGAGGTTCCAGATAATTTTGATGCACGTGAAGAATGGCCAAATTGTCCAACAATAAATGAAATTCGTGATCAAGGATCTTGTGGATCATGTTGGGCATTTGCGGCTGTTGAAGCAATGTCTGACAGAGTAATAAAGAAATATATAAATTAAATTAAAAGAAAAAAAAAAAAATAAAATAAATTATTACATTTTTCCTTTTTTTCATTATAGTTTTGCATCCACTCAAATGCAACACAACATTTTCGATTTTCAGCTGAAGATTTAGTAACATGTTGTCATACATGTGGATTTGGATGTAATGGTGGATTTCCGGGTGCTGCTTGGAGATATTGGGATTCAAAGGGTATTGTTAGTGGTGGACAATATGGATCAAATCAAGTAAATTTTATATACAATAAAAAAAAACACAAATTATAAAAAAAAAAAAAAAAAAATTTAAAAAAAAGGGTTGTCAACCATATCTTATTGCACCATGTGAACATCATGTGAATGGAACACGTCCATCGTGTGAGGGTCAAGAAAATAAAACACCAAAATGTGTACAAACATGTGAAAAAGGTTATGATATACCATATAATAAGGATAAACATTTTGGTGTAAAATCCTATTCAATTTCACGTAATGAGAAATTAATTCGTACCGAAATTTGGAAAAATGGTCCAGTTGAGGCTGCATTTACTGTATTTGAAGATTTAATCAATTATAAAGAAGGTAGGAATGGTGTTTTAAAAATTTTTAAATAAAAATAATAAATTTTCAATTTTGTAACTACCATATTTAGGTGTCTATCAACATGTCCATGGTAAAATGCTTGGTGGACATGCAATTCGTATACTTGGTTGGGGTGTCGATAACAATACACCATATTGGTTAATTGGTAATTCATGGAATACAGATTGGGGTAATGATGGTTATTTCAAAATTTTAAGAGGTTCTGATCATTGTGGCATTGAAAGTCAAATTTCAGCTGGTCTTCCAGCATATCCAAAATAGATTTTTTTTTTTTATAATTTTGAAAATCTTTTTTAATATTAATATAGAATAATATAAAATAATAAAAATAATCATCATTCCAAATTAGTGATTATATTAAAGAAATAATTACATAATACTACTATATTTATTGTTGTTTTCATAATTTTAATGTAATTAAATTATTGATTATAATTTGATTATTTTCATATTGTGCATTTTAAATGATGATAAAATAAAAGAAAACCACAATTTTTTAAATAAATTTTGTATTATATTGAACTAATTAATTTCAATTTTAAACCAATGAAATATTTGTGTGTCGTAATAATGTGCGTATGAGTATGTCTATGATTGATTGGATAATAAAGTTTAGGGTAAGGCGAGCGAAAAATAGGTAGGCCAAGCAAAACATGGATTGCATGAACATAAGGGTAGGGCAAGCGGAACCAACAAGTGTAGGACAAGCGAAACCCACAAATATAGGGCAACTGGAACTAATACGGGTAGGACAACCGGAATAAAGAGGTATAACAACCGGAATAAGGTGGTAGGACAATCGGAAATAAAACGATAGGACAATCGGAAATAAAACGATAGGACAACCGAAATAAAAACGATAAGAACAAACAAAACATATCAATTATTCCACAATTTTATCATATAATAAAAATTCGATTAAAAATACTTACTTTTATGACACATAAACGTTCCATACCACTTCATTATCTATCTTGTCCTAATATTGCAATCAATTCATTTCACAATAACAATACAATAATAATATACAATACATTTGTTTCCGTAATAAAATATAATCATTGTATACATTCTTCTATATTCCGATTTTGCGACATGTATTAGTTTTTCTGTTTTTTGTTAAACACATTTCTGTAAATAAAGCGGTAACAAAATTTTGCAAAATTACACAAGTAATACAAAATATAAAATAACAATCAAAAAAAAGTATTTGATAAACTTAAAATTTGTCTTTAATTTATTTGTAAAACTAGAATCTAGACAGTTATAAAATTTTACTTAAATCATGCTAAAACTTAAGCGTATAAAATTTTCTTTTATTTTATTAATTTTCATTTAAAATTTGTGTGTCCGCATTCGGTTTATTAATTGGGGTTCCCCTCGCTCGGTTCATCATTTCTTTGTTGGTTTTGCTTGATTTAATGTAAAAACAAAAATTAATTTTCCTTCCTTATTTGTGTGCTTGCTCAGAGTTAGAAGTAACTATGAAACAATCATATCATTTATTGAAGAACCAGCCGCAAAATTAGTCGCTTTTAATGATTCATTAACATCTCGACGAAATAGTGATAAGTTTTGAGTGAATCTGAAAGATAAAATAAAAAAATATTATACAAAAATAAAATTAAATGACAATGAAAAAATTGAATAATCAATTTACCTATCTCTGTTTTTCATTAGTAAATTTCGTTCAATTCCATCCATTAAATTATCAAACCATTGGGTCATTGTTGATTGTTTATCTACTGATTGTAAACTAATTATATTTTCCTTGAGTGATCTATGAATTTATGGATTAATTAATTAATAATAATTATAGTAATGAATAACATTAGTATATATACATATAAGTACAGGTAAATTACCTGAAAAAATCCTCATAAAGTAAAATGAGACCTAAAAGAGGTCGAGACATTGACCATTGATTTCTACAGTCTTCAAACATTACAACATTTAATAATGTTGACAAAATCCCCTGTAATATATGTGGATGTAATTCCATCACCTAAAAAAAATAAAATATCGGTTAGTTACTGCCACACACACACAAAATCAAAATGCAGAATAAATTCTGTAAAAAAAGCATAAAACTTTTGATTGTTTTTAAGTTTCTAATAAAAAAAATGCCCGGTAGCATAGCAAAGGAACAAATTCTTAGAACGTTCCCATTTCATTCGTAGATTCAAGTGTGATTCGTACATGATCTGACAGATATGAAACTAAACTGTTCCTTACTCGATTCCACGACTGATACTATATGGTGCATAACTATTGCAATAATTTTGCTTATTGTCATAAGTGAAGTGATGCCACGGCAGTTCTCACACATACTTAAGTTAGCCTATTTCGACTTTTCATTCGCCGCAGAATATCAACGGATGACAACACAACATCCAAATATTGGTATGTAATAAATATGCAATGTTACCAAAGTTCACATTTCTGGAGCAATATGTCTGCTGCTCTATCGTACTTTAAATGATGTGATGCTAGTTTTATTTCTAATAGACTTGGAGCCTAAATCTTGAATGCTCGTATAGTTGACATTATCTTAACAGGACGCTGATCAATGTAACACGGGACTATTCAGCAATCCATTAAAATACTATGTCTACCTGCCCATTTGAGATCAAACAGCCATTCTTGAATTGAATTGAACGCGCTCTGTTCTGTAGCACTTTCCGTTCTCCGTTCTCTTATCAGACGGTTGGTTTAAATGGTATTGTTTTAGTTAAACATTTGGTTACAACATTCTATTTTGATTTGTTGTTTAGCAATAAACTACACTATTATGATTCATGTGACTCGGATTTCTAGGCAATAAAAGGATTTCACTAGTAGATATATAGACATTTCTTCAATTTCGTACCATTAGATCATTAGAACGTTGAGTTTTGATTAAAAATCGATATCAGTTCAAATAATCACATACAATTTTAGAGTAGAATAAACATTGTAACATACTTCAGATTGTCTCTGATGACAAAGTAGGTTTTTTTGTAGTCACAATGTCACAATGCCGCCAAGTCGACAGTAAGAGGTTGGATATTGTAAAGATTATGGGTGATGTTAATGCAAAGGTTGTTGATAACACGGGTTGGGTATTTTTTATGTGTACAGTTGAAGTAGTGTTTACTATTAACAATAATATAGAACTTTTAGCGGAAATAATTAAAAAAAATAAATAGTCTTGTGATTGATGGTACTACATATAAAAAAAAAAATACAGAACGAAACTTTAATTTACCAGAAATTCTCTGTTAGACGTTCGAAGTGATATAGGTGTGAATATTTTTTGTGAAAATTTAATAAATAACAGAAATGCAACGGATCAACAGAAACTGGGGACAAAATATAGAAAACTAGACAAGGGGATTGGTAAAAGTGTAGGATGGTATAAGCGTATTGCCGTCCAGGCACAAAATATATGATGTAAATTCAAACGAACATAAAGTAAAATTAAAGTCTGGCAAGCAAACTAACCGGGCAATGAACTGCACATCGAATTCAATATTCGGATAATTTACAGATATAAATTGAGCAAATTAAACGTTTGACTGAGTACTTTAATGATGAGACCTTGTATAGGATTATGAACATCAAGTTGACTGAAGATCGGCGGACAAGACGATTCAGTGTTCTGACCAAGTTGAGGTGAAATAAAAGTCAAATTATACAACACTTACACTAACTGTATCACTAACTGCAAACCCAATTCACAGCTACGCTGATGATAACATTCTTACTACTTCGACACAAGGCCATCAGGGCTCACGGTCCGGTTACTTCACGTTGAAATGGACAATACTCTGCGATTTAAATTTAATTTCTGAATGGGGACGGTGAAATCTTGTAATATTCAATGCGAACAACACGCAATTGAGTCTTTTGTCGCATAAATCAAATACTCCGTATCCAAGAATACAATTCGATGGTAATTTGCTGCGCAATTCTTCGGGTCTGAACTGTCTCGGAACGCATATCAATTCCAAACTACTATGGAATGATCACACTTTGGGTGTGACCAAAAACGTAGCCAAAAGGTTTGGATTTCTGCGTCGTTGTAAGAAATATTTTAATTCCGAACATTATATATAAGGTATATAAAAAGACTATAATAATAGAGCACAACTCTCACATATGGATTGGGGTTGCGGCGACCACCTTTGGGTTTCTCGAATTCAGAGGCGAGTCTTTCGACCTATAGGTGATCAGATGTATTCTCTTTAGTATAAGCGAAATGTGGGGCCGCTAATACTCTTCTATAGCTATTATCATTACAATTGTTCTGCTGAGATTGGCAGTAATATTCCCAATATTCGGGTATTCCCACTTAATACACGACAAACTCGTTTGTCACACTCGCATTCTGTTGAATTTATTTTATGTTTGGTCGAACATTTAGATTTCGCGTAAATCTCGTCTATGACAGCATAAATTTGAAGATGTGTTTCCTGAACTTTACGGTCTCATAGCATTAAAATCAAATGTTGAAAAATGCATGCGTTCATATCGATCGTACTGAGCAAATAAAAAGTCTTGCTAAAAATTAACTTTAGTATAAAAAAAAACACTTACAGGGTAGTACTATGCACATTATTGAATTATTGCCGAACACAATTGTCTATGTCGACTTTAAGCAAATGTTTGAGACTGGGTGACAATTTCAAATTATCAAATATCAAACGAGAATTTGTGGAGACTGGCAGATCTTGAGTTGATGAATATGATTGTCAACCGAAGAAAGTGAAATCGACCAGAGACTACGACCAACAATCGTTTATATTACAAAATATGAACCTGATTGTAATATCCACGGTAATGGAAGACATAGACATGAAAGAATAATGTGGCAAAGAACCGTCATTAAGGAATCTGACACCATAGGTATGGGAAGGAGCATGCTAACATTTAAAATAATTTTTGAGATGATGATATTGATGATAATAATCTTAATGAATTTCTACTGGATCTATGTCTATATTCACAATACAGAAGATATATTCATCAATATTAAAATAATAAAAAAGCAGGATTAAAACCATGGGGACAAGCCAAGGTTGCAAGAACCAAAAAATTATCTATATGCATTAGCTTGACATTCTCACATTATATGATATAAGAAGTTATGCAATGTACTTTTAATTATAATAATTTAGATTCGGTATTTATTGAATTACACAAACGTATCATTCATCATCTTAACTTTTACGCCTCAAGGGTCGTATTTGCCGGCATTACGATGTTAAATAGTCATTTTAAATATACATTTGTCATCAAATTTGAACGCAAATAACTATAATGAAATTTACCAAATGAAAAATATTGAATCAATTATAATTATCCGGTTATACATTTGAATACATAGAGAATATATAGAGCGGTAAATAAATAACCCCCGATAGCCTACCTTAGCCTCAATCACCCACCATTATTGACATATATCATGATCGAGTTACCGGTAATAAATAAATATAAACATTATCTAAAAATAAAACAAATAAATATTATACCTTAAGGAACATATCATTTTCAGGAAGCGTAGATCTACGAAGTTTCTTACTTGGGAATGATGTAGCTAAATAAATAAACAAAACAATAATTATTATGTTTGAATAATATTATAATAATTATGAACACTATTATTACCTTTTAATGCAAGTTGTTTGAATATATACGTAACTATATTATCTAATGTTGTACAACATCCAGTACAAATAGAGGTATCTGTGTTTATAAGAAAAAAGAAGTAAAATCAAATTGTTAATTAAATAAGGAAATAAAATCAATTAAATAAATATATTAAAGTAAAATTATAAAAATAAATCAGTGCAACCCTCGAAGCATGAGAAAATGTCCACAAATTACAAATGAAAACAAATTAAAACAGTAATTAAAACAATTAATAAAAAATATATCTGGAGAGTTGAAAAATTGTAATAAATAATAAAAATTAAAGGAAAATGATAAAGAAGTATATTATGCAATGCTGGGTAGCGATTAAATTTTTAAATTTCTATGTTATATATTTGAATAAAAGTTGTTTGTTAAACAAAATTAGTAAAATGTTAATAAATAGTAAGCAGCCATTATAAATGAAACAAATGCATTGATTTAATTTTGATGATATGAAAATAATGTATGTTAATTTTTAGTTTATCAATGAATAAATTATTGATATTAATGAATTTGCAAATTCGCCGAGTAACACTTTGTTTCAAAAGACATTATTGTTAAATACAGGACTATAAATTGGAAGAATGATATAACAAAAACAAATGTACAGGATTGATCAATGGATTGAATAATTGTTTTTTAAAAAAGTACATGTCATAAATTAATGAAATGAATGCTTAATTCATAAGAAGTGAATTTATAAACAAAAGAATATCTGGTTAAATACTAATCGAATAAATGACTTATTTAGCCATCGTGTTACTCGAGGAACAAAATTAAACACACATTTACATTGCTTGCTGCATTAATACATTTTAACATCTAACATCGTTATAATTAACTATAAAATATAATAATTGTTTTCCAAACTGAAATCTTTATACCATAAATGCTTCTTTAACATTTTACCAATATTTGGTAATTAACATTTCTTTTATTATTAAATTAATGATAAAAATAACAGATATTAGATTTTTTTTAAATATAATTAAACGAAAAAAGAAAAATATGTAAATTAAATAAATAATAAAGCATTTTCATTTTTAAATTTTTAAATGCGTGCTTCTTGAGATACATCTGACCTGTTAAATCAGAAGGAAATTTAATCGCACCTAATGCTGTTATCCCTTCAGATATACTATTTAAAATGTATAAAAACACATTTGGTTCTAGTGTTGATAAAAAGAATATGTGATCTTGAGCCAAACATTCTAACAGTAAATAATAGGATTGTGATAATTTTGGATATTCCTGAAAATAGAAAAGCACAAAAAATGGTGTGGATAAAAAACAAATTTAAACATTCACATATATCATATTCATATATTTACCAATAAAGCTGATTGAGGTATGGAAAATATTAGTTTTACAGTAATATTTAAAACATTTTCTAAAGCATCATCACAATATAATTTAAATACACCAAAATTAACATAATTACCAGAGAGTGCTGCTTTGAGCATAATAAAACATACAGAAATTCCCTTCAAACGTAATTGATATTGTTGATCTTTTGGCACATCTAATGTTAATATTCGACTACCTACAATGTAAATTAAAAATAGGGAAACATATTATAATAATTTATTTAATGTTTCCATAGGCGTATAACATATTCTTGTTAAATTATAATATGAAATGAAGGATCACTGATGAAATTTAATAATGAAGACAAAGAAACATATAAAACACAAAATTAAAAACACTAATGTAAAGAGATGAGAGTGTAGTAGATGTTAGGTGACGAATGGAATTTTCGACTTTAAAGTTATTCAACCTATATTCATCTCCACGCGTTGTTTCCGGTAACTATCACAACATGTGTCAGTAATTGCTGGTGATTTATTCAACCCACTACTAAAATAATCAAACATATATTAAATTGCAATTATAATAGATTCTATATTTTTCAGTTGGTAAAATTTCAATTATAATTATCTTCATTCACATATTACATATTTGAATTGGAAACGGCAAAAGAACATCCGTTATGCCGCCTTATGCGCCCTTGAGACATAAAGGTTAAGATGATGACGATGATGATGATGATGAACCTACGACAGAATCTACGAACAGACTATAAACAATTAGATAAAGGTTCGAAAATATTGAAGATCGGGTACGACACAACACATTGCAAATTCAAATATTTTGAGAGAAATAAACCGATCAAAATGTCCAATTCAATACATTAATAGATGTCTCAAATGTAATGCAGCAAATGGACAGATTACTTTAGTAAGCTGATGAATAATAAGCCCGTGGTTCACGTTGTTCAGAGTTGAGAGACGATTGGTTACACGAAGATTCAAAGATTTTTGGTCAAATCTATGCGAATTCACATCCGCATTACATTATGCTGATAATATTGTTCCAGAAATGGTAAATTGAACATGGAATTAAATTCCATTATTGGTGAAGTGTGTTCATCGGATGATATTTTCGATATTTGGAAAACTGGGCAGATAATTAAGTTATCGAAAAGACTAACTTGTTGTTGTAATTATACAAGATAGAATAAGTTCAGTTTTGTCATAGTATCGAGTATTCGTCAATAACAGACTGGTTTCGAAACCGGGTACATCGTGCACAGGTAATATAAAAACGTTCAGAATCATAGTTTACCAATCGATCGAATGATTGCATTATAATGTGGACTACTTTTCAAAGTTATAGAGAATACTGTCCAAATTGAAGAACATTATCCGCGATCTTCAGTTGTTAAGCAGGGATGTACTTTGACGCCACTTTTGAACAATAAACCACATAGTATGAAATGGGGTCTTGTCTTGCCACTTGAAGACCTTGACTTTGACACCGACAAATGTATGTTGTCGCAAAAAGTATTTGCCAAGAAATGTTACGTGGTGAAAAAAATGTCGAATTACGCATACAAAATGGTAAACATAAATTTCTCATAAATTTAAATTAAAATTTTCTATGTGTTGTATGTGTATAAGTTTATCGGTATTATTTCATAGCTGCGAGACTTCAAAAGTGAAGATGAATAGCCTATTAATAACTGTTTGACCCAAATATTGTACAATTTTAAAACGGTTTTTATTTACTGAAAAATAGACGTTTATAGCGCAAAACAAAATATATTTTATTGTCAAATATTCTGGCCGTTTTATGGTCAATGCTCATTTCAAACGAATTAATTGTTGTTTGTAATTATTGACCAGGTTTTTAGTAGCTCATAATGGATGATTTCTTTTTGGACCCTCCATTAATTTTTGGCTCTTGCGTTGATCTACCAGGTTCGCCGGATCTATTTATCATTGCCAGTGACGATTCGATGCAAAAACAATTTGTCTTTTTGGCAAGCAAGCAACATTTCGGACATGCATAATCTTTTTAATGCTGGCTAACTACTGGTTGTGTCACACCTAATGTTGTTGCAAATTGATTTTGTGTTTGAGAAGAGTCTTTACTCAGTACTGTCTTCCATTCTTCCATCTACATACTTTTTTGGCTGTCTTTATTGTCTTTATCGCTTATGTCAAAATCACAACGTTTAAACCATTCGATACACCGTGTTTTCGATAGAGCATCGTTACCATAAGTTACTTCAAGCAACCGATGACTTTTCTTTGCAAAATATTAGTGCAATAAAACTACCCACAAATGCTGTTTTCATCTTGAATTATCAAATTTTTCTATTGTTGACAAAAATATGATGCACAACATAAATTTATTTTGACAACAAATTTTGACTGACACATATAACCCATTTAAATTATGTATATTTCGTTAACTTGCTATAAGTTGGTGCTAACTAACGTAAAAAAAAAAAAACGTTTTTTAATTGTTCTCCTCAATAATATGAAATAGTGATTTATACAATTATCAGACGAAAAAACACACATTAAATCGTCCGGTCATTAATATCGCAAAATATGCATTGGAATCCTCAGAGTAGTAGCAGACTTAATCGACTAAAAACAACGTAGCGAAGAACTGTCATGAGGCTATTATTAGTGTTAAGGTGTGGATTAAAGGTACTGGCTAGAAATCGCGAATAATGGCAGTTGTTTGTTAATGTCAAATGTATCTGCGAGAAGTGAAAGTTGAGATGATTAATTTATTCATAACAGTGTTTATTAATGTTATTGTTAACTTACCAAAAGAACATATAACTTTAGATGATTCTCTAAATAATAAAATACCATTTGGACTAGAAACATCAAATTGTAATCTTTGTGATCGATTATTTACAAGTTCAGCAAATAATTTTAAAACTGGTGTTGTTACACCTGGATCATGTGCCCATAATTCAACAGCTCTTATTAATATTGGTGTATAATCAGGATATCTGTTAATATTTTTGTTAATTATATAAATAAGTTAAGGAAAAAAATTTGCAAAACATAATAATTTCTGAAATAAAAATCTTTATAAAAATAAAAAAAAAGGATACATCCAATCAAAAAACATCATATACGCATTTTTACTAGTAAACGAAAATGCCAATCCTCTGAGATCTCTTGATAAACCAATTAACGCTTTTTTAACATCGTCATTATGATATCCATTACTGTCTAATAATCTTGAACCAATCGATTCAAACGAATCTTGGGAGAAAAAAATGAAATAAACATACAGATATTAAATACAATTATTAAAATAATTTTATAATAAATTATTACTTGTTAGTGGAACCATAAAATTAAAAAATTTTTCTTCATCTTCACCCAAGTCAACCATCAATAGTCTTCCTAATGATGTGTAAAACATACTACGACTTCGCATTTCACCCATTGGCGTATTTGTTGCAAGAAAGGAAAAATATTCACTCTAAACAAGAAAAAAAAACAAAGAGTGAAGAAATTGTTGCAATATTTGAAATTCAATTTAATATAAAGTCTTATATTTTACCGTATGATTATTTAATATAAATTGTATTTCTTCTAATTTTATCAATTTACGAACACAACTATAACTAACAGATAGTTCACTAAGTAGGCTTAATGTTTTTTTAATTATTTGTTCAGATCCTCCCCAAAATTTTAGATTTGTTATTCTGAAAAATTTTAAAACAATAAATAGTGTGGTTTAAAATAGTATAAACAAAAAAAGAAAAACAAGACAAAAAAACAACTACATATTACATAACATTCCCACTTACATTTTACGATTTATAACACTCAATAACATTGGTTCATCATTTAAACCTAATACTTCCGATAATCTTTTATATACTTTCATTTTTTGCATCTGTTCAATAATATAAATTTTACGCACTTGATCTAAAAAACTCATAATAGCCAATTCTAATTTTTCACAACCACTTTGTGGTAATCGAGAATCTGTCAAATTCATTAATTGTAAAACCTAAGTAAATGATAAGATAATAATTCATAAAAAGGATTTTTTTAAAAAAATCTATGAAAACAATTTATACCCGAAAGACTAATTCACCATCCATAATATCATGATTATCATTAGCTGTAAATGATAATCTTCCCCCAATTGATGCACCAATTATATAAACTAACCAAGTTAATTGATTTTCATGCATTTTCATTTCAGTTGTATTAATTACTTGTCTTCCTAATAATTCCTGATAGGTTCCAGCAGTCTTAATAAGAAAAACAAATTTAAAAATATTTTCATATTATTTATAATTATAATATTTACTTGATCAAATAATTGAACCAATACAGCACATGTTTTCTCATATTCACATCGACCAATTACAGATATTTGCTCTAATTGTTGCTGAACCATTCCCAAATCATCTAATGGATCTTCAAGTCCATCTCTACAAAAATTAAACGAATATATATTTAGAGTTTTACATATATAAGAAATTTTATTTTAGGGAGGAAAAAACACATTTTAACATTGGGTTATGATTGAAACAAACATTCTAAACGACTGTTAACGATTTTAATATTTAGGTAAATCTACTAACCTCACAATTACTGTAACCGCATCTAATCTTGAAGTTATGTACGCTTTTGTCACTTCTGGAGTATACGTATCTAATAGATGAGGTTCGGTTGCCTTTATATATGGTACAGATGCAACCATTCTTTGCCATAATGATAGTAAATAGTGCACACTATTTGGTGCAAATTGCCACATCTGAAAAAAAAAACTTAATATTTTTTATTTGATTATTTAGGCAATGCAAAAAAAAATTACCTGCAGCGATTGTACTGTAAATTTTGCAATTAATTGTATTGATTCAGAATAACAAGTAACTGTCACCAATTCACCTAATTGATAATTGGATTTTAGTCTTGCAAGTAATCGACAAAATTCATGATAATTATCTGAATCACTTAATCCCTTAAAAATATGAAAGATACACATATATATATATATATATACATAAATTAAAATAAATAAAAAGAAAAAAGATAAATACTATAGAATTTTCGAGAATATGTTTAATCCCATTCACTAAATGTGCCAAAAATTTTGCACGTTCTGTATTACTAAACAATGAACGACGAACTGATGTTATCTAAAATTTAAAAAAAAAGTTTAATCATTAATATTAAACACAATTAACCACAGTCAATGTGTCAGATTGCCGAACATAAGCGGCAATACAAATAGCTCACAACATCTAGAAGTAAGCTTCAAATGTCGGAGCTTAGTCTGGCAGGCTGTTCCTTAGACTATACATTAATACTGCTTAAAGTACTAGGAATTTAGTCTCGGATAATGGAATGGATTTACATAAAATTGCAAAATAATAAAAGAAAAACTATTAACATATGGTGGTGACTAATGAAGTGGTCGACTATCATCTACGTTAATAAACTCACGGTATATGTCAGTAAATGGCGTATGATTGAGACTATAAAGATGATGCTAATGACGTGTTCGCCAACAGGTTGAATAAACAATTCAACAACAAACTAAGCAGCTGGGGATTTAACCACCACTTCTATTGAAATATTCAAATGTTTAACTTGATCCTATATTTTCCAGTTGGCAAATTCCAATTATATTTATTTGAGTTTACATTTAATGTTTCAAGTATATTTGAAACGGCAAATTAACATCGTAATACCGTCATATGCCGCCCTCGATGTTTTGATGAAGATTATTAACGTAACAACAACAAAATAATTATAATGGGTGATATGAATGTTAGGGTGGGAAATTAGGTATTGAATGCCGGTAATGCAGATTAACGTAAGAACACTAATGAAAAAGATAGATTTTTGTGCTAACAATGAACTTTAACAATACCCTCTTCTCACATAAATATCAGCATAAATACACTTGGCATAACACCAGAGGTCAACAGTCAACTACATAATAACAAACGAAAGTTTTCATCCCTGTAGGTACAGATCATATGCTGATTAAATCAGAATAATTGCAAAATTACTAAAATCTAACTTTCTAGCATATATTCAAAAAACAAATATATTATCGATCTAAAATATTGAACAAATCCATTAACGATGAAGACAATATCGAAGAGGCATGGTGTAAGTTAAAAGTAAATAATAATACCGCAACATATGAAGCGATTGTAAGAAGGCTAGTTAATATCAATGCAAAACACATCAATAAACCATGGTTTATGGAAAAATTGAAGACTTTGGCAACGGAAAAAACGGCAGGCGTATCTAAAATACAGACAGACGGCTTAAAACCACTGTAAAATATGATTTATATGGTGGGCAAAATAAAATTTGGAACTTTCTCAGAAATAGAAAGAAACCTGTAAATGAATATACCCAAAATTAATCAGCATCTGCTGAAGCATGGGTTACGACGCATTTCCAAAATGTATTTACCAACATAGAAGAGTATCATCTGAGACATACAAGGCACACATTCCATATTTATATTACAATTTGTGGAGAAGTTCATTGAATACAACACACCGATTTTCAGAGATAAAATCAGAACTGATGAGTGTCAAATTCAAGGCATAGTAAGATGGTTAAGTACCAGAAGGCGTTATTCGCCAACTTGCAAGAATCGCAAATATTGCAATGAAACAACGCCCAATTGGAACATGGCAGATAGGAAGGTCTTCGAAGAGATGGCGATAAAGTTGGACATCCGCATCTCACAACTAAATTGTTCCAGAAAAACACAGGTATGACCTAACGAAAGAACAAGTGGAAGACAATATTTACAGATAAATTTTGAGAAATCAGCAAAATCTATTCATCATTTGAGGTGTAAATGACTAGATGATGATGATGATACATCACATAATCATTTTTGACCCATAGAGAGCATAGAAAGACACCATCATGACGTTAATTTGCCATTTTCAGTACACATGTAAATTTTAAATTTCAAACGAAAAAACATTAGTTTTCAAAATATACTGTGAAACATGTAATTCATCGAATAAAAATTTGAATAATTTAAGAACAATATTTACAACCAATAAAAGCACTTATTCATAATAGCATTCCACATCTAACGATGAAAAATTATAATATATCAAAATTATTGCATTAAGAAAAAAAAACATTATATACTTACTTGAACAAGACAACTCAATGCTAAACAGGACAATCGAGTAGGTAATGCATGATATAAATCAAAAAATAATTTTGGTGTATTTAAATCCAAAAATGCGGGACGCCAACTAGTTGGTATCTAAAAAAAATATATAATAAAATTGGACAATCGATTATCAATTTCGTTCAAATATACAATACTATGAACACAATCATATAAATTACCTGTACAGTTGACATATCATCAGAAGACTCATCAGTTGATGTACCAATAAAATCAAAACTTAAGCAATGTTTTGTTAAACGTAACACTTGGTTCATTAATCTTAAAAGAAAAATGAGTAATTAAAATATATTAATATATTTTTTTTAATTAATTTTCTTAATTTTTGTTTATACCCATGTTGTGATTCATGTAAAAAATTTAAACTTTTACTATTATCACGTGCTGTACTTAATAATGTACATGACAATAGAAATATTTCATATAATTGTGTATCACGGAATGAACAAGCAATTTTACGGTGTTTTGAAAACGAAAGAAATAAATCAACTTCAGCCATTTGATTCATTTCGCTTGTTAATTGTGATAAAATTTGTACACCAATCATACAATGTTCAACTGAACCTTGTAGAAATTTTCGCACATCTTCAACAATATTACGAAATAATAATTCATCTTTAAAATAATCAAACCATCCATATTTTGTGATTTTTGCCAAAAGTGTAACAAGTGCTTGTATAACAAAATTTTGTAAATTTAGCCTAGTTGCTAAATAGTTTAATACATAATTTCTAAAACAAAACAGAAAATTTAAATAAATAAATGAATTAAATCGATAAATGATTTATTATGTCAACAGTAAAACACACCTAATATCTACTCTTTGACGTAAACTTAAACCTTGAACATGTTTTGACACTAATTTTGTAAGAGTTGTGGCTGCCAATAATTGTGAATAACTTGATTCGCCTCTGTCCAATAGTAATTGACATTTTGATAATGCGTCAGGACTATCTTGAAATGCTACAAGTGCCTTTTCTGCTTCAATTCTTGTAGCAGCATCTTGTACTTCATACATTTGTTTACATAATATTTCCAATTGTTGAATATCCTGTTAATTAGAAATTATGGCAAAATATCAATAACTATTATCCATTTAAGAGTAGAGAAAATGTTATATAATAAAAAAACATAATATTATTAATGTTAGCAGCATACATTATTTTATAAGTGGCGAAACGCCTGTAAATTGAGAAATATAATGTCATCGAAACGCATTTAGTTTACAGGTTTTCTGCGGAAGTGAATTGTACACGGATACAGAGTTTTTAGGTTTAAAGTATAAAGCATAATTATGTGAAATACTTATCATATGGTAAAAAGAAATAAATTGATTAAAAATGTGATATGTGGTGACGAATGGAGTGACCATTCGACTATTATCATTTTAATTGTTATTACTTCAGTTCACACTTGATGTTGAATGTATATTAGGAAAGACAAATTAACGTCAAAATGCCGCCCAAGTTTAAGGTGTAAAGGTTAAGATGATGATGGATGATGATGTATTATTCAGAAAAGTCAGGCAATTTAAATATTTATCAAGTTGAAACTTTGAATAGGATTGAAAATTGTATTTACCATTTGTTTTATTATATTAATTAAACCATTTGTTTAATATATAATCGTCGTATAAATGCTTTCCCCAAGAACTTAGGCAAAATCGATAATCATGTGCTTCGATAATATTTCTTGGAAACAAAAATGAATATGCTTTTTTAGCAATACCATCTACATAAACACGAACTATTTACTATTACATTAAAAATATTATTTAGCATATTAACAAGAGTTTTTAGATTTTATGTTAATTATTCAACTAAAAACCAATAAGTTCCAATAGGAAAATAATTGGATGTCATGTAACTATCAAAAGAATAATACAAAATGCAAAATAAATAATAATAGTTTTATTTTAGTAAACAATTTATGTCAATTTCATATGATAAAAAATGATTTTGTAATTGAATTTATAATATTAATTTTATTTAATCAAAAAAAAAACAATGAGGCAAGCCAAGCAAAAGGAAATAAACTTGAAAAAAGCGTGAAAAAGAAAAAAAACAAAGACGAAAAAATTTATCACAAAAACGCATAACCATAATAATTACCATTTTCTCAATAAATAAACAAAATACACAACGTAAAACGTAAATGAATTGTTTAATACAATTTTAATATTTTATTTGATTTTAATATAATACATAAATTATAATTTACGGCTTATTTAGTTTTTTTTTTTTTTTTTAAAGTCAAAACAAAATAATGAGTAAATTGAGTGTATGCATCTCGTCCATTTTTTAATGAGTAAAAATTATCCATTTTTTCCATAAAAAAGTACAACGCATATGAGTAAAATATAACGCGTATAAATTACAATAAAAGTTAATTTGACAGAAAACATTTAGCGCGAGCGCTCATCATAATTGAATGGATTAATATTTAAATATTTACAAGTGAACTTAAATGTGTTTGGATACAAAACAGGAAACATGACAGGTAAATATTCATTTAATTTACATATTACAGTGATACACAAAATGTATATAAACACATAGAAGAGATTAACCCCACTTTTAAATGAAAGTGGGGTTAACAGTGCACCGCAATAATAAAGCCTATTGTGCACCCTCGTTTTATTCAAATTGCGATGTTACAACTCTTGACCTAGACCATATCTACCAGACCTATTGCCCTCAAGAAGCTTAAAAATTTGCTTGGATTTTAGGGATGATCCAAAGTGCGTTCGTATCTTGTGGATCAAAGCTTCACATTCAGAGGAAAATTGTGTATGGGAGTCTCTTTAATTTTTCTTAGGGAATTTATTCCTAATATACCGTTCCGAGACTGACCCCCATGAACGGTCCAGTTCTACAGGAGTTTGACGAGCCCCGCTCGCTCCAGTTCGTCTGCTTTTGTGTTCCCTTTTATATCGTGTGCCGAAACCCACGTCAGCGTCACTTTATTGTCAACTGATAAGCCAATTAGCCCTGAAATGCATTCCTATACAAGACTCGAGTTAACACGAGCTAAATAATGCCTTTATAGCCGTTTGACTGTCTTGGCAAATGATTATTAACATATAGGAGAAATTTGTAAACCTCAAAAATATAATAAGTAGTGTATGGTTTACACAATTCATTATCATTATTGTCGATTAGGGTTAGAATTAACCATTCTGATGAGTGGTGACTATCTTCGAGGTTACTCAATCAATTTTTACCTGCACGCGGTGTCACTGGTAACTTGATCACAGTATATGTCAGTAATGGCGTGTGATCGAATCTAAAAAGATGGTGTTAATGCAGTTTTTGTCGACCTGTTGACTGAAACTGAACAACAAACTAGGTAGCTGCTGAATTATGCACCACTCTATTGAAATACTCAAATGTGTAATTGGATTAATTGATGCAATATTTTCCAGTTGGCAAATATCAATTATAGTTGAATTTACATTGAATATTACATGTATATTTGAAACAACAAGTCGTAATGCCGCCCTATGCGGCCCTAGAGGCGTAAAGGTTTAGATAATGATGATTCTGATGAGTTGTATTTCTGATCAAGTACTTACACTGTACCTCCTTGAGGTAGGCATAAAATTCAACTCAGAAATAAGTTGTAAGTGTTAGGGTGCCTATTTAGGAACTAACATCAATTGCATTAAATATAGGTTGTTCGTAGAGGACGACTTTTACTCACGTTGCCAAAACATTTTAATTATATGTGGCACGTTAATAAATGACACCTGGATTAGACAGAAATACGATGACGAACATTGGTTTACGTAAACGGGCACGATTTGAAACCGAGAGTGTTTGACATACAACGAGCCTGACGCAGAAGGTACCGGCACAGTAATTAAATAGATAGAAAGTCGTTGTCATTGCGGGGAAAGGTGGATAGAAAAATATTAATTTGAGAATTTGTAATGGGTGCGAACGATATATTGAATATATTGGAAGACATATGCAAGTGAATTTAGGAGCACTGGGAAATATGTTCTTAGTTTCATTAATTATAATTGTAAGGAATGTATCAGAGGTGACACATAAAATACAAAATCAACAATATCAGTTACCGAATAGAACATCCAATTCAATCCAATAATGACGGTTAGATCTCAAATGAGATGTAGCAAATTGACAGTTGAACACGATACTTTAACAAGTTACTGAACGGTATTTTCGTACAGACAAAATTTCAAATGTGACACGGATTACATAAACTCGTTAAGAATCATATTCGAACAAGCTTTCGATAGTCTTCGGAATACCGACCAAATAATGGCACAAACAAAGATGGAAATGCGACTGAAAATGAAGAGATTAGTTCAGTAATAGTTTACAGGTCAGCCTAAGGATTTTAAAGGCTTCAAAGACTAGGTAGAGAGATATTTGAAAAGAAGTTATTTGTTAATAGATATGATAGTGGTGAAAAAGATGTCAAATAACACTCGAGAAAGTCTTGGTAGATGTTCGGAATGGTAAGTGAGGTGATAGGCGTCAAAAAATCTTACGTAAGGGGTATGTATACATTAATTCATATGATCCATATTCAAATATGTCAAATTATTAATAATTATTAGTGTACATAACAGTATAGTGTTCTACAAGTAGATACCTATTCTAATACAAGGAGCCTTCCACATTGAGTTATTTAACTTTCAATGACCTACATTGAGACAAACAGACTATCTATATGAGTACTGAAATGCATTATCAGTTCTTCAATGAAATTTATGTATATATATATATATATATATATACATAATGTAATCTAATCAAATTTCACTGTCAGAAGTCTCTGACTTCATTGAATTTTTGTCATTTTTATCGACCTATTAGTAGTCGACCTTTAATTCAATTTGAAGATGATTTTAACATAAATTTGACGTGACATTTGTCATTTATTTCATTGTTTATAGTTTTCACTTGTTAAAATAA
>JANSTX010056210.1:0-25600 GCA_027564355.1 Penthetria funebris
TCAATTTAACATTTTATTTAATTTATACAAAACTGTGCCATTATATGTGATTTATTTTAAGAAATCGAATGTGAAATACAAAATTGTTTATACCATTTTTCGAATTGTTACAATAAAATTTCGCTCTAAACCATGGTTTCCTTTATTATTGAACATACTGCAATTATTATACTTGATCATAATTTTTTTTTAAAAAAATTATTATAGACATACTACAATTGATTCCATTTTTTTTTTTAACCACTTTCAACTCTTTAAACGGAACTAAATTAAATGTATTAATTCCAATATAATATACCATAATGTTCCATTTTGATTCTAATACCCACAGTATATTTAACACCATCCTAAGTTCTATTTCTATTACATTGACTTTGAAACTTAAAGGTTATACATTTAAATTATACAAAACTTTGATAATTAAAATTGTGAAATGATATTATCATTTTTATGTCTCAAAATTAAATTTTTATCAGTTTTTTTTTGTTTATGCACAATGTGCAAAATATTGAAACTAAAAATGGTAATATTCAAAACCATTTTATTTATGTATTTGATCATACCAAAGAACTATTTGTTCGAAATCACAAATTAAATAGAAAAATATCATATTAAAATGTAACTTCGTAATATTCTAATTTTTGCATATAAAAAACTATATGTAATTTATTATTTTACAATATGGTACTCATAATCCATTAAAGAAATAAAAAAAAAAACTATTATAAACGAAGATCATGCTGATGATCTTTCTAAATGTATTATACATCATATTCATCTTATTTCCAAATTATTGTCTAACTATCTTCGTATAGTTCATAACTTTGAACTTGAAAACAACGTGATGATCAAAACGTCACATGCAGTATGATTTAGGGAATTTTCAAATAGTTTTATTCAATCTAAAAAATTATAAACTATTCATCTTAGTTTAAGATGTACTTTATAATCGATTAATCATATAAATTAATAGTCTAAATTACCCGATAACATCATAATTTTTTTGTTTTGTTTTTAAATAACTTTATTTTCGTCGAATTTTTAATCGAATAGCACTTGTCATCTTAAGTGATATTTTTGCTTATAACTTGAACAACCCACCATGAAACTTATCTTAATTGGATTTTTTTTATCCATAATAGCCTTTTTTTTTGTCTTTTACTTCTTAATATAAATACTTGTAACATGCCATTTACCGGCACACACACAACATATTTTGTTATTATTTAAAACAATTTAGCATAAAAAAAGAATTCTCATAAAAAGATATGTCCACGGGTGTACTACCATACGAGTATATATTAAAATTCAATGTTAATTGTATAAACATTAGACGATAAGATAAAAGATAAATGACTTATTTAATATGATAAGTCAGTTCATTTGCTTACCGTACCCATTAATAGAAGAATCATAGAAGTGAAATTTTTCATTCAATTATAATTAATAAAAAAAAAATAAAATTTAAATCAGATAAACAACAAAATAAGAGTTGCATCATCATCAATATCAATTTTTAAAATAATTTTTTTTTTAAATCATTTATTAAAATAATATTATAAATTTTTAATAATTAATTTTCGTCTATATCCATCATTAAATTAAAACTATTATAAACAAAATTAATTTATTATGATGTAATAATTAATATTTAATTACACATGAAATTCAATTATGTAAAATTGTTATGAAAACAAATTATAGAGTTTAAAAATGATTTTGCTATACAACCTCAAAGGATAAAAAATAGTTAAAATATTTAATAGTTAATTTAATATATTCTTTTGAATGAAAAAAAATCTACTAATAACATGTCTGTTGTTAAATCACAGATCCATGATGGATTTGCAACAATTAGAAGCCGTGGTCTACATCGTAGTAGAAGTAGAGCCGAACAATTGGAACGTCTAAAACCGACTGTTTCAAAAAGTGATTCAATGCCTTTATACGAAAATAATCATCATAATAATACAAATAATCACAGTGATTTATTTCATAATTTTAAAACGACTTCTTGTGAATTAAATATACAAAATACATATACAAATAATAATAATAGTGAATATAATAATAATCATATTGATGATAATTTCATGAATTTATCACCAACATGTAGTACATTTAAATTTAATGAACCATTTCAACAACAACAAAATGGTTATGAAAATTTCAAATTACCATCACCATCATCGTCATCATGTTCGATACAGCCAATAACACAAACAACAGCAATGTCAACAGTAAAAAGATCAAAATCGTCAATAGGAACAACATCACCAATACAAATATCACCGTCATCACCATCTAATATGGAAATACCACCACCATTATTATTACCGCCCATACCACCAATAAGTCCTTGTTATGAGAATTTCTCATCGATATCAAACAGTAGTAGTTATCCAAAATCACCACAAACACCAGATTCATTAAAAAGTGGTGATTATTTTCTCTATACAAGACCGGATAGTCCAAAATATGGACGTATTGGTAGTTTTAAAGAGAACAGTTATGAAAACATTGAATTTTATAATACCAGTAGTAATAATAATAATAATAATATAAATAATTCACCGTCACCAAAATTCTATACACCAATTTATTATAAAAAAATTCCCGAATCTTTTGATTATGCATTACATAAAGTTTCGGTATCATCATCTTCTCCTCCACCATCCGCATCACAATCAATATCGTCCACGTCTTCATTAGCATCGGCAACCGCCACCGGTAAACCACCAATTAAATCACATACATTACAATATAGAAAATCTTATAGTAATCCGTCAACGAGAACAACAATCCATGAAGATATTAATGATTTGGATTATCGTGCAAATAGTACATTAAACTATTATAATACAAATACAAATTATTTTACACCAAATCATCATAAACATCAACATCAACATCACCATCTTCATCATCATCATCATCCTCATCAATATAATAGAATTGAAAGTGAATTTGAATATAAAAATAATAGTGCTGAATTAATAAATGATATGATGGTGACACCGTCGACAATTGGAAATGTAGGTGGACAATCGAAAAAATTTACAAATGGTTATGAACGTCGTTATGCAACATTAAGCCATCCCAGAGAATCACATCAATTGTTTAAACAGAAACGTTTTCAAAATTCCAGTCAAAATGCTGTTGACTATTTGGATCCATTAGATTGTAAAATTGGTTGTCAAACAACGTTAAGAAGTAAACCACGTATACCATGGTATGAATTGGCTATTAAAAAGGAGAATCGACGTCAAAGTTGTCCGGCATTTGAGGTTTTTATTTCTTTCATATTTTTTTTTTATTGTGTATTTTTTTTTATCGTTAAATTTGGAAGTTTTTAGCATCATATTAATAAAATTTTAATTAATATTCATATTATCAGCATCTTAACATTTACACATCATAGGTGCTTCGGCTGACATTATGATATTAATATTAATATCAACCGATAAATTCTAATGTAATTTCTAATTTTCAATATACTGCGAAAAATGTTGATCGACAAAATATTTAGATGATTTTTGTGATGTGTAAAGCCAAATCAGCGTTACCTCTAGTCTGTTGGTGAGATTTTTTATACATCAAGTCCACCAAACGCAATAATAGGTCAATTATTGCGTTTGGCCGCCTATGATCGTGTTTCAGAGTCATACTGCATAGCACTGCATTATATCCTTTGATCAATTAGATATATTTTTCAAAATTATATTTCTGAGGGGTGCACATATTTTAGAAAACATTCTTCAAGAATGTGTTATTGGTAAATGTTCACACGTTGTGTCTAAATTAATGTGGGACAGATCGATAATGAATAATAATACAAAACAAGGAATTACTTTTTTGAACAGTAATAAATTTATTTTTCAATTCAGCAATATTCCAATCTTTCAATACCTGTTTCTGAAATCCTTCTTTTAAATTATGTAGTAATTTTGCACCGGTTATTAGTGTATTTCAGATGCATCATCATTTCATTAACAGCGATGCATCGGCATAAATTATCTCTTCCAAAACAATGCTGAGAAGTGGTGAGCGAACATGTTTAAGACTAGAAAAGAGGGTGTTAATATCGTGTTCGGCGACATAAATAATATAATTATAATTGCGATCCTTTTATTTCAGCTGGTAAATTTCAATTATACACATTTGAGTACAGTAATATTAAATGCATATTAGAAACGACAAAGTAACATCATTGTGCAGCCATAAGGCGCTCTTGATTCATAAAGGATATATTGATGATGATGACATTAATCCTAAATAATTTGAGTACACCTAATTTCTGAAAGTATTGTCAGCACAAGGGCGGGCTAATATAAGATAAATGTTACATAAATTTATATTTAAAAGAAGTGTTCATATTCACGTACTCGTAATGTTGTATAATTGGGACTTGTGGCACAAATGTAGTCGGTATGTTTTTATTTTAAAATTTAAATATTTCTTTCAATATGACTGCATATTACAGTTCTATACATAAATATACGAGTACCACATGAACCATTCCTGAAGAACTTTATGTTAAGAGGACAAATAATCATTTGTTTTTTCTTTATATCTTAAATGATATATGATTTGATGCATTTTGTATGTTATATGACTTTTTTTTTAACTTTTTAACATAAAAAAAATTAATTATTTTTTATGTGAAAATTATATTATCGCCTCATAATAACCCGTTCGCATATATACACAGCAATTACTTGTTAAATATATAAAATAGATAAGATTAGTTGTATATAGTAATTTGAAAATAATTACAAGGAAGCCGTAAACTAATTTAAAAAATATCTATAGACAAAAAATGGGAAAATTATCATAATTACGCTAATAAATGAATTATGTAATGTAGATTTGTAATCGCATTAATCAAAAATTTGTATACATTTTATTATTAATACTAACTTGTACTAATTAAACATATAAATAAAAAAAAAAATTCCTTTGGTTGGCTAATTTCATAAGTCGAGTACAGCGTAATTTAGTCGCTGATGCCACAAGATCTTTGTCATTAATTTTCCAACAAAAAAAGTAATCTTTGTGGTAAGATGTAGTCATCATGTCAGAATATAACTTGTTGTGTTACAAGAAATAATCTAATTTTAATTTACTTAATTGGATTTTTTTAAAAAAAAAAAGCTGAAATAGATGCACAGAGGTTGACTAGTTGATTGATTACTTGATTCGTTAAATTCGTTAGTTTTAAAGTTGCTTTCTCTATTTTTGAAAATGCAAACCTATGAATGTTTATCACACCAGCTATGTCTTGTCAGAATTGACTTTCATACTCTTGGAACCATTGTCTAATTCTAAGCATGTACAGTGATATTTGATATCTTATGCAATTGTAGAAAATCATCTATTGGTGCTAGTATTTCTATTTTTCTTAAATTCATTATTCATGACATCATTAAAAATTACTATAAATATAAATATAAGTTTTTTTTTTTTTTACTACATTACATGGCAATTAAATTAATAATAAATAAAGATGTTACATGTTTAAGAATATTATTAAATGAACACATGATCTGAGTAAATTAAATAATATATATATATGCAATTCTGCCATTAAATATGTGTTAAAATAAAAATGTATTCCTAGAAAAATGACATAAAATATCAGAAGGAAACCACTAACAAGATATTTAGTATAAATATTCAAATAATAGTGACATTAAAGTTACTCAAACCATATTTGCCGTCACGCGATCACAATATATGTAATGGCATATGTGATTGAGGTCAGAATGATGGTGTTATTGTCGTGTTTATCGACTGATTATAAAATCATCTCATCAATATCATTCCATATTCATATTTAAAAGTCTAACCGGGTAATTGTAATTGATACTGGTTTAGAATTTTTTTTATTATAGATAATTGTTTATGTTCACACTCTTGTTCATATTGAATTTTAATTCTTGTGCATATTGAATTTTAATTTGTGTATACTTTACAAGAATGATGAGGAAATTACTATGGATAATAACACCATGACAACTGTTACCAATGTTTTTGCGGACGAAACTGCCACAGTATGCTTACGAATTGAGGGGATATGTGAATTCGTTTTTTTTTTTTTGTGTTGAGTGAGATTCGACAGAATTCACACTAAACATTTTATGAACGCTTTCGTACTTCTTTTTAACAAATTATCAATTTTATTCGTTCATTTTTTGCTAATAATAAATAACGTAAATGTTTGTTTGCAAATTAAATAATTTATATGTGACTATGACTAAATTTATGTTTTGCATATTGAAAATGATATTAAAAAAAAAAAAATATTCAAAAGTTATTCTAACATTTTAACCTTATAGTTCTCGTATATGCTCGAATTTATTTGATAAAAGAAACCATAAAAGAAGAAGGTATTTTAAAATACATAATCAATTAAAACTATCAATAATTTAATCAATGTTTATTGAACGTAAATACGTTCAATTTTATAGAATTGTATTGTGAAATTAAAGCTTTTTAATTTAAATTCAAAAAATTAGCATTTATGCAAAACTTCAACTACTATGTAAAATCTATCATTTATTTTTATTATTACTCGTATATTATTGACTATTGCCATTAGCTGGTTTTTTGTTTTTCTATATTGCGAATGTAAATCAGCATTTAAAAACAAAATAACAAAAACTTGTTTTTTTTTTATTTAAAATTATAAACTAATGGCTAATCAACAAATTTTTTTTTTTTATTTTATTCTAATTTTTACAAAATAAAATAAATGCAAAAAATTAGAATAAATTAACATTAGTTTAGTTCATTATACTTGGTAGTATATAATATGTAGTTGACAATTTCAGCAATATTTTTATTTTAAAACAAACTGAGGGAAAAAATTTGAAAATACCTCACATTAATTATTACAGTTATTTATGATCGAATAATTAATAAAATATTTAATTAATAACCAATTTTGATTAATGATTTTGTGGCATAAATACAATTTGAAGTCGGTGAATTTCTCTTTAATTATAGAAGACAAAACGCAATGAACATTTTATTATTATTATTATTATTATTTTTTGTTAGCCTAAATAATTTTGTAATTGATTTTATATAATTTGTTAAAATAATTTTTAAATACTACAACCAACAATTAGTTTATTCGTGCATAGTGTAATTATACAAATCATAATTACCAGCATCATATTTACCTGTACACCTTCGTATTGTATAGGATAGACGATATTATGGTAATAATTCATAATTCATTATTCATGGGGCAGAAGCACCACCATAATTGAGGTGCTCCAATAAAATGCCAATATTTTTCTGAACACCTATTTCAAGTGTTGAATAATTTAATTCACTAAGATTGTATTTATTTTTGGTAAAATATTGGTATCCAAACTGATTTTGACACTATATTTTTTGTGAAATGATCATTTTCCAGGTGATTGACTAAACATACAGTGATAAATTATTCTCGAGGTATTTCAATTTTTTCGTAACAAACTATATTCTAGCGGTTATGTTTTTCTGATACAAATCTCAAAAAAATAAATAAATATTTTGAGTAAACGAAAATATTCACACCATTTCACAGATGGAAAATGTCACCTTAAATAGCACTGTAGTATTTTACACAATTTTTCACTTCTGTATCAGGAATATATAACATAATGCTTAGTAGGTGATTTTATGCACAATAATTTAAATAACTTCGAAACGCAGGTAGAAGGTAGAGATTTGATATTAAAGAAAATAGATGCTTATTTGTCCAAACATTAACTTATCATACTTTCAATTTCAATGTCAAATACATGAAAATTGTAAAATTCAAAATGCAAATATTTATGAAATACACAACATATTTTAGTATCAACATCATGATCTCGATCTGTTCATACCCATCATCATTATCATTAGATATTTTTCACCTGATAGACAAAAATGATATACAACTTGCTTATATTTTCGAGCAAGTACATAAATTCCATCAGTTTCCTTACTAATTGATGTTCTTGTATAACAAGCACAATTAAAAGTACATTGAGTAATCTGAATACTATAATTGGCCATACCAATATACAATTATTTTAAAAAATACTATCATTATTAATTTAACAAATTAAATTTATATACATGAGAGTCTCCCCATTTTTTTTAACAGAAATATAATTATTGAAAACATCTTAAATTACTTAACTGGAACGATCAGTTTCGCTTGAATTTCTAAAGTAAAACAAATGTTTAAATAAAATAAAGTAAATAGGTTGAGACCCAATTTTAAAAATTATATAATCTAAAGTACAGTGTCCTAATGGGTTGTTTTTAATATATGGTAAAATACTCGGTACATCTAACACTATTTATGGAGTATCTTGTCAAACCTGTAACCTATGTCAAATGAAAAGAATATCCAAAATAAAATTAAAATAAAATAAATTTGAAAATAAAATTAAAAAACCGAAAAGAAAAATAAACAAACCGTAACATTTTCAGGACATGATTTGTAAATAAACGAAATGAAATGGATTTTCTTATATGCTTCAGAAAAATGTTATTTTGTGTTAAAATGGTATTTTTTTAGGGTCAAAGATCTTTGTCTTTTTTTCAATTCTGTTGGTTTTTTTCTACTTTTTTATCTTTCTTTTTCAACCACAAGTCGTCTGAATTACATATAAAAGATATACAAAAAAAAAAAATACATTAATCTATAATTAGAGGAAATGCAATTAGATTGTTAAAGGAACAAAAAAAAAAAAAAAAATGGTGCTTTCATAGTGTTTGACCACGTTAAAAATGTTACATAAATATGTTGAAATTTGATTTGAATGTGTTCGATAGTTTCCATTCATAAGTTATTATGTGTGAATATAGGGATCGAATATATGATTACGAGTACAGAGCAAATCTTCAATGTTACAGTTAAGAGAAGAATTAATTTTACAGCAATTGATTTAACCTAAAATAAATGGTATACAGCATCAACACCTTGTTACATCAAGTTTTCAATTGATCATAATTTTTTAATAAATATAAGGATATATTTGATCATCAAATTTTGGAGATCAGTTGATCATTTTGATACAGTGAAATAAATCATCGTAGTTTTGTGAAACAAATTTGTTTTGTTTCTTAAAAATTTTAATTGTTACACTTGTTCTCCGATATGTGGGCATTTCACGTTATTTATTATACAATTTAACAATTGGAAGTTTCTATTTTCTTTATGTTTTAATTGTTTGTTCTACTAATAATTGGTTAATTTACAACATTACCATTAACTGTATATTTAATTTTTTTTTTTTTAAATTAGTGATATACTGATATAACGAGTGTTAATTTACAAATTGTTTTTCAGTTTCTAATTCCATACATTTTTCTGTCCACAAACATTGTTTAATCTGAACTTCTTAATTTCAAAATTTTTGTGTCGAAAAACATTTAAAGCAAAATTTCGTAAACCTGTCTAATTTGTGTAAAATAAACTTTAAAAAGAATATGGAAATTAAAGTCCTTGAAAGTGACCATTAGTTCATTTATGCGGACAGTTTTAAAATTTTGTCTCATTTCAATTAAATATTATAAGATTCCATTGTAGTAAATGGAAATTTATTGCCAATCACTTAACTAAAATCAATTTAATAAAATTATTTTTTATTTATAATTATCTTAATTAAATAATGATAATTAACATTTACATAAAATAGATAATAAACTAATAAATTATATTGACTATATACGAGTTATTATGCTATTAAATCGTCTAGAATTTAATTTCTTTTTCATTATCCAAGAAATTTAATTACTTGAACGAGGAGTATATTATTAAATTCTCAGATTAATTGCGTGTAAAATAATTTTTTCATGTCTTTTGTGTGTGTAAAACTGTGCCGCGTTTGAGAGGTATGCTGCAAAATGTTTATGATGTTGACAAATCCCAAGATAAAGTAAAGAATAATTCTGAAAAAAAAGTAACAAAAAAAAAAAAAGAAAAAGAAAAACAATCAAATAAATCTTAATAAGGAAGAACAAAAATCAATATAATAAAATTGACATATTGATTGGAGACCTTAACACCTCCAAAGCAAAAACTTTTTTTATTACCACATAAAAATACGCTATAGTTTTTATACTTTTAATGCTATAAAATTTTTAGTATCATATTTTAAAGAGTTAACTCTTATAGTGGGATTTTGTATGTAAATATGTAACATGACCAAGAAAAAAAAGGATACTTTAAGATATCTATTTATGTTTTTTTTTTAAATTTCCAATTCATTAATTCATTCTTAATGAATGAGTTAAATTCTAATTATTTGATCTACAAATTTAATGATGATGTATACACGATCCCATCGATGTGTTTCTGTTATGTTTGATCATAATCTCGACCTTTATTCTTTACGCAAGATTATAAGGCATCAACGAACAACCGCTATTGTTCACGATCTTTTACCAATTCCTTTACTACACTTTCTTTTGATGACGGTTCTTTATCACACAATTTCTGGTACATATTATACACCTGATGATCTGTAATACAGAAGGAGAAAGCATACCAAGTGATGTAATCTGAATAAAAACTGTTTGGCTTATTGAGAAATTTGACACCGAGATATTTTATGGAATTTGTTTATCGTTTATTGATTACTATTTATACAAAATATTAACATTTCCTGAGACACGATTGGTCATTTTAGTTCAGTACCTATAAATATTATAGTGTTTTTAATTTAATTTTTAAGAGTTACAAACGGAATAAGATGATAAAATGAATAATATATAGTGTGTCAGAATAGCAACTGATCCTGAAATACAAAATTATTTTTTATAGTTTTTATATGCATATATTTTAGTTTAGAAATTAGACCATTATACTATGTTATCGAAAGCGATTGTGTATGACTAGTAGAATAACCAGTTCTAAAAGCCATTTAAGAACAAAAGATCCTTACTTTCTATATGTATATTCAATTATGGAAGATTTCTTGGTAAATCTATTCGAATATTCATGTGAACATTTTATTGTTAGAAAACTTTTGTATAGGTGCGATCTGTCCTGATTTTATTAATTGTATAAAATATTGGAAACTGAATTTATTCTATATAGGTTCAATGAATTTTGCATTGATTTTCGTGTTAATTGCAGTGCAGTTAGTAGCTAATTAAGTTAATTAAGCTTTATTGTGGTTTATTGTGTTTATTATGGTAATTTAATTTTTGAATATTAGCAATGTGTTATTATTAATTTTTTTATATATTAGAGTGCACTTGTTCACGTAGGTTTTTGATCGTTTTATATTCATTTTATTGAATACTGAGAATGTGCACTTATATAATTATCATCTGTTATGTCGGAAAAGTATATATTAACCTACAATTTCAAATGACATACGAATGATATTATTTTAACCGCAACACATTATTGATAAATATTTGCAAAATTTTAAGTGTTATGTCTTCGATTTAATTGCGAATGTCCTTTTTTAATTGGTGGATGGTTCTTGGTTTTTAAACGTACAATCTTTTAACTATCACCAAGCGAAACAGTTAAGAGCGATTAAATTCAATGAACTCGAAGGTCACAAATCCATTAAGTCTCTTGTAGTATACGCTGTGTCGCCATACTGAATTCAACCAAAGGGATAAATGTTTTTTCAGGCTGTTCTTAAAAAAATGACAACATTGTCCGTGTGACGTGTCGCCATTATTTTCAAAGAAGTGAATACAAGTGCACCGTATGATAACCGCGATCCTAAATTTAGGTTATATTTGCTAAAGTTCAGCATTATCATCACTATATTTTTGTCTAAAGTCAATGTATTTGCATTTAAGTTCACCACCAACGTATTGAAATTATAAAGACTGTATATTTGAAAATGTTTTAACATTTTTATTTAAAAATATTTTAAAATTTAATTTTTCTTTTTCCTTAATGGAAATTTTTTAGTCGAGTGATTTTTGCGAGACATTGACATATCACTAGTGTCATTTTATAATTATTATATGTATTATTATTATTATTATGACTATTTGTTTTAATTTATTCTTATTTTTCTTAATTATTTATTATTATTTCATAACATTTATTACATTTGTATGAACGTATTTTATGGAAAGAACATATGAAAAACATTATTTCTTATGCAATTTTATAAATATAAAATTAATTTAACATTAACAAATGGAATACGTTAATTTTAATATTTCTCATAAAATTCAATAAATTAAATGCTTTAGTAATATAAAATATGGTCGAGTTAATAATAAAGTCTTGTATATTTTTATATTATTTCTAATATTATAAACGAGTACTCACTACTATTATATATAAATAGTGAGTAAAAGTAAAGTAATAAATTAAATAAAATAAAAATTTTAATATTAAAATTTATACGTATTTGTTATAATTAAAATTGAATTTTATACTTTAAGTGAAGTGTCAAGTAGTTTTTTTTATTATTATTTTAAATGATGAAGAGTAGAATTATTGAAGCATATCCAGAACAAATAGCCATTTAAATTATTTTGTCATTCTTGATAAATTTTTCAATTCCCATAATAAATTTTTTTCCAATTTTCATTTAGTCCAATAAATTCGAATTTTTCCTATATAAATATTGGTATATTTATGGCGAGTAAAAACAAAAAAAACTTTTGCATTTAAACAATAATGTATAACTTTCCTTAAGATGGGAAATCAGTGCAGCGGAAATATCACATAGGGAGTGCAATGGCCAATAATAAACTAGAGTATTGTATATGAATTGCTTTATAATACTCTATTCTTGCACAAATTATTTGTACACAATTTTTTAATTAATTCTAAAGAATGGAAACGGTAGTTAAAGTCAACATTTTCTTCTATAGTCGTACTTAACATTAAAATTTATGAATGTCGCGGTTTTTTTTTTTTTTTATAATATACAAGTTTCAGGCTAAACATTCGTGTATTCCATCTATGATTCAATTGCATTTTTTTTAATTGAATTGCATTTATTAAATTTTATTCTATAGTGTTTTTTTTTACATTTCAAATGAAAAAAAAATAGCTTTGTTTGGCAATAGTTGATATAAAATAGAAAAACAATTATTAACATAATTAGTCCTCAGTATGTACATCAATAATATTTCCTTAGGCAACATACAAGAAAAAAGTGTTAATTTACCATTTCTCAATATGCATGCCAGTTTATGAGATTCCGCAACACAAATTTTACTACATCTGAATTGACTTAAAAAATCGTATGTAATCGTATGGAAATATATAAGACCTCATTTACAAATTTTATCTTATAAATACTTGAAATTATTATTTGTATGGTTTTTAAATTGTGTTATTTTAAATTAATTTTTGATGAATCTGAAATTAATTGATCATTTTATTTTTTTTTTTGTATTTGATTGTCATTTATAGTGAACAGAAATTCGTTTAAATTAGACACTTACGATTTACGAGAATTAACTTTATGTTGATACTCGTACAACTGATCGTAACGGCAATATGTACAATTATACACATGTTTATTTATCTGATCGCGTTGTCGATTTGTCGATTTTCTTCATAAATAAAATATATTCAGAGTTTAGACAGATCTTCAGACGACAAGAGATGCACACAGAGAATATTCTACGTAAATAAATCGCATTGAAAAATTCACGAACATGGAAAATGGAAACAATGCGAAATGAATAAAACTCATAAATAAGTTCTATCAAATTCCTACATTTTTCTTTCACATAATTCAACATATTAACATATTTGAAGTTCAATTGACTATGCCTTTTAGTATAACAAGAAATAGTCTATTTCAATTACAGAAACTATTTCTTATTTAGTTTACTAAAAACATAGTCCGAATTTCAAATACATTAAATAATATAAAATAAAATGTAAGAATTTGATCAAATTAATTATGATTTTTTCACAAAATGATCTGTTTCGTTAATGCATTTTCGATGGCATCCATCAAGAACGTGAAATTGGATTTACAAAAAATATATTCAGTGCTCGAATAGACCTTCAGACGGTATGACATGTATTCTGAGAAGATTCTACGTAAATAAATCACATTGGAATATTCACGAAAATGAAAATTGAAGCAAAGTTAATCTGAGGTAAAGATCATTTGAGTTATCTAAACATTATTCAGGCACTCCGGTCGTTACTCATTTATAGACTTCTGTTTGTCAACTTTTTCAAAGTAATGCATATCCTGTTTAACAACCCCACTTCATAGTATTTGAGTATTTGAGAAATAATTCCAAAAATCAGATTGCATTTTATTTACATACTAAAAATGATAGATGAAATTTATTCTAATTGAATTCTTTTGTTGTCATCATCAAAATTTGGTGACATAATTTATGTTTCTAATTGATTATAATTACTATATGTTTAAATATGTATTGTATAAAAATATAAACGTTTTATTAAAATGTTACATGTTTTATGTAGGATTAATACGTTGCCAAATAGAAATTAATGCAAGAAAGTTTTACTAATCATTAATATTTACCATTCATTTCGTGTATTATACAGCAGAATAATATAAGAAATTCATATTATGACCTAAATAAATAATAGATTAGGTCCAATTACTAATGAGTTGACGATGATATTATGTAATTTATAACCGATTACATTATTACATTTTATATTTATATTATTCCATCTACTATTTACATTATTTACAGCTTTTCAATTACATTTCCTTCTTTTTGTATGATATGGTAAACGCTATTCAAATTATAATTGCAAAATAATAGATATATTTATCAAGTTTCTTTAAAATACTATACGGACCTATACAGTTTCAGATAATCTATGCAGCTATTATTTTTTTTTAATAATATAAATAAATCCTCACATTACAAAAATTTAGACAATGAGATTCAAGAGTAGTGTTAATGTGCAAGAATTATTGTTTAGATTTGCACACCAAATGCATGACACTAATGCAAAAGTTGAATTGGAACAAAATGTGCTGGAAATTTATTATGGGTATGTCAAAAGTCGTCATCGTATTCCCATTTGTGAATTTTAAATTTCATTTTCACATTTATATTTCATGGTTCATTTCAGTCACAGTCTGCTAAACAATATATGCCATATATATTGCATAAAAGAAGTTCGTTAACCATTGCTAATATTAAATATTAAAAGGAAGTAATTATAATTTCCCTGTGGAATTTTTAATTATTTTTTCTGTTCCTTATTCTCTAAGAAACCGCCAATTATTATATATACTATATTAAAGAGCTAGTACAAAAGTGGTGATCATATATAGTTTTGGGATCGACAACAAATTTAACAGATAAATAATACAAACTCCTTTATGTATAACATAATGTACTTTCAACATTACGACATTTATTTATTAATTTTTTTTCATATACCATAACTCATCACTTTTTTTTTGTGTTATTGTCATCAGATGCATACTGCAATAAAAGAAGATGGAAAAGAAGATGAAGAAGCATTTTATCACATCTTATAATTAGACATCATTCAAATCAATTACTATATTCGCCTACAGTACAAATGGCGTTGATATGTCTCATTTTATGATCCCATTATTAAATTTAGAAGTAGAATCTATTAATATCTACATTATACAAGTACTCGTATATGTACAAAGATGAATATATTACCAAAGTAAATTATTATTGACTGTTAAAAGTTATTTATATATTACTTTCAAAGTAAATTCTATAAAAATTAACGAATTCATCTTCATCATTATAATCATCATCATGTTGGCTCCCTTTCATCTCACATCTCAAAACGCTCTTGCTTGACATGCAAATAGTGCATATATTTGCATTAACATACGAGTGTGTACCATATAGTTATACAAAAGTATCAATGATGAGAAATGCAATTATATATTTATTTAATAATATACAATTTTAAAACTATTTTGCATAATATTAAATAAAATTGTTCTGTAATTTTATTGAACTTAATTGATGCAATTGAAATATGAATATAAAATTTAAAAAAAGTTATAAATTAATTAACAATGTACACATATGGTAGACCGGGAGTTAAATGAAACTTGAAATGAATGAAGAGAATAATTGAATGGTTTACATTGGCCAATCTGTCATGACTATAAAGACGTGTTCCAATTAGGATCGTTGGTGGTGCCATTTTGATACCGCAAATTTGTTAAACAGAAGATAACTAAGAATGCAAGTATAATAAACAGCTATAAGTATCCAGTTAATGGCATTAATAAATGTCATCGCAATTCTCTTTCTATATGTCACAATTTCTGATAAGTCTGATAGTATGTGCGTGCCCAGCATTTTCACCATTTCGTTTTTTCCCTTACATCAGTGCAACTGCAACAAAATTGTTTGAACGAAATAAGCAAATTTTTCCGTGTAACTCCCAACTAATGAGTCCATGTCTACTAAGATCTACCACAAATCTGACCATATTACGTTGCTATAACAAACGTTCAGGAAACCTATTATTTCGGCACTATTTTTAATTCATCATTAATTAGACCAGATTTTAATTACATAATTGTGAACGTGTTAGAAAATCGGGTATCGAAAACTATATCATGTAACGCGCACTTGGTGTTGAAAGTCGTTCGACGCCGTCAGTGAAGTAGATGTTCACTCAGGGAAAAAGTGTTGCTAAAATGAATGTAGTGTGTGTGTGTAGCGTGTGGGTGTGTGATGTTTAATATAAATGATTTTAACTTTTAACATTTTTCTAATTTTTCTTCATAACCTTTTTCAGTATCTGAAATATTTAAACCGGAAAAATAATTAATAACTTTTTTTTTTTTTTTTACAATAAAATCAATTTTTAAGTTAATAATTCTTTTCTCTGACATGAACAGATTACAAAGAATGTATAAAAATAAAAATGCATAATATCCTTTTGAAGAAAGTCAAGTCTTGAGGAAAAAAGAAAGATAAAATAATACCACAATCATTTATCAGTTTATGTTGCATTTTTTTGTAACAACGTCAACATAACATACGAGTTATGTTTTTTTTTTTTATATCGATTTAAAATATCTATGCTATTTATATGTTTGTAGTTGTTATTTGTAATATTGACAATTTGTCTGACAGTTTGTTTATTACTAACATGTTTAATATAAACAATACTGTTTTTATTTTGTTTTCAATTTATTGTATAAATCATCTCTCTGTACCTATACTCGTAATATGTTATTGTATATAGAAATCGGAAGGCAGAAGATTTAAGATAATATACGAGACGGTATACGTGATGCTTCTTTATAATTTGGTAAAAAAAAAATATTTGAAAATTGATGATTCCAGGACCAACTCTTAAATAACTGACAACGTTGATGACTTTTTAGAGCAATGCACGATACTCCTTAATCGGGGTTCTGCGTCCCATTGTTTTTGTATGCCTAGGTGTCCTACGTTAGTCAAAAATATAGGGTTCTTTATATATCATGAACTAAAAACTAAAATTATATCAAATTTATTATATTAAACTATGTTTCACTTGCAATTTTGTGTGCTGTTGCAGAAGAGTCAAATCAAATATCTTTTTTATGGATACAAAGCAAATGAAAAAGATCTCATAAATTGGATGTGTGTTTGCCAAAAACATGGTTCGACCGGTTACACAGCACATAAAACGCTTACTCAATATGAATATTAGGCTAACAAACATCCGTATATCTACTTAGAAATTTAGATAAATCAATTCCACGATACTGAAACTATATATTGCAATCACTATGTTGCATATTTAATAATATTAAACAATATTTATTGATAATTATATTATTTATTAATAGAAAATCAAGGACAGTCAGTAAATTAATATGAAATGAATCGTAATTTTGACAATACCTAGGATCATTGTGTAGAATACTTTATGTTCATTAGTGTCAATCATGTTAATACATTTAACTTGTACTCTCTAATGTTATTATTTTGTGATTTTAACAATTTTTATGTTTATTACCACCTGCATCGTAGTTTAATATAATATATTTTGATCGTTGCTGATCCTATAAAATGATTCAATTTTTTCAATAAACTTAACCATTTCAAAATTCGGACATGATCGTCTCTTTCATAACAATCAGTGATTTTAACAGAATTATAACACAGAAATTTGTTACATAGTAATAGTGAGCAACATAAAACAGTCTTCAAGTCGGTACATAAGAATTGGGAACCATAATGTTTTGTAACTAAATTCGATGTCTCACACATATCTAAATTAAATATTCTGTGCAGTATTGTACCATGAAATTTTTTATTGTAAAGATTTTAAATTCAAATAAATGCATTTCAACCTGGTTCTGTCGATCAGATAAATTAGAACCAAAATAGAATAGTTTACTAGTTGATTATGAACGCACAATACCCTAGTGTGAGACTCAAGATTTAACCCCGAAATGAAGATAATAGGAAGACATTCAATAAGTTTGGAACTTGGAAGCATTCAACATAAATTAATTGGGATATTTCTTGTGCAAAAATCTACATAATTCAATGAATTAGTTAAATTTTTCTGGTAATAAATGAACATGAACATTTATACATAATATGTACAATGCTTTGCATTAAATATCAATTTAAATAAATAATTGACTAGACATCGAGAACAAGTTAAATTCTTTACGTACGACATTAGACAGCTTAGACATACAAGAATTTATTGAATATAAATTTTATTATTTATTCTACACAAAAACTGTTCATTCAATATCTTACTATCAATATTTATTCAAGCTTAACAATTTGTCTTGGTTTTTATTTTGTTTTCATCCAAAAAGAAATTTGAAAAATTGTCTTGGGTATATTCACTTTGAATAAAATTATTATAATTCTAATTTCTTCTATTAAAAAAGAAAGTTATCATATACGAGTATCTTCTCTCGCTCTGCTAACCTTTTTTTCACTAGTAAATCGAAGCAAACTATAGAATTACCTAAATGATAGAACTTTGAATTCAAGAGTCTAATATTACTTGTTTCGAAAGAACACATTATTCTGATTTATATAACACACCAATCACTTACCACTTTGGTTTGTCAAGTAATTACTTGGTGACGAATGAAATGCCGATATTTACCTCCACATGGTATCATCGGTTATTCACACATGATATGATCAGGACTTAAAAAGAGGTTATCTATCGAGTTTGTAGGAAGCTCATGATTTATGCACAACTCAACTGAATTATTCGAACATTGAACCAGATAATTCAGTTAATGATCGTCTTGGATGACATTTGTTTTTTAATGCAAATTTAAAGTTGTAATTTTAGAGTCACGCCGTATGAAACCGTGTGGTGTAAAGGTCAAGATGATGATGTTGTACATCTGAATATGGTACTGAGAATCAGCACTGTTTTTATTCATATCAGTTGACAGACCGCAGAGATTGTTAATAATCAACAATTCCAAAATAAAATTTTGTGACCTTAGTTTATATTTGATTAAATTCGAAATGATCAGTTGTAAGATGTATTTCCTTTAATTCTTAACAATGCCAAATTTTAAGATAGCGATTTTTTAAGAAATGCTTTCTCAATTATATAATGCGTTTGTTAGTTTCTATAGAAATTTCTATGATAATTCTTCCAGATTTGATTCTCTCGTGATTCTCACATCAATTCTAAACTAATAAATACTGACCACATCTTGAATGCGGATAACATTTATGCAAGAAAACTTATTTGCATCATTTGGAAGAAATATTTCCATTATGAGTAAAATATATCTAATCCTCGGTTATGTTAACTTTTCGAATTATAGGTGATGAACTAGTGCTCGGTCATGTAGATTTACTTTAACATAGTATAATGTAACTGTATTTTCATAGATATTATACCATGACAATTTGTCTTAACTGTGTTATAGTCCCCAGAAATTCAGAACAATCATTCACAAATTCCTTACTTCCAATTATGCCTCACTTCCATATGAATTGCAGTTGAAAGCTATATTGTGTTTGTGGTATCCAATCCGTAAAACATTTACCTGCACGATGTCACTGATAAATCAACCAACGTCTTTGACTCAGTTGCAGAACTTAGATGTCTCGAATTTCTAACACATTTTGTGATTATTAGAGTTTATTGGTTAAATAGTTAATTCATGATGAATGTTCATTGCGGATTGGCACAGAATGTATTAGTTCTTATATGGTTACAAAGCCGATAACATACCTCACCCTATTTATGAGTCTGTCAATCTACACGTTTGTTTTTAATTTTACCACCTTTCTTGGTTGATTGAATTAACAAAATCGTGTTAGATGTAGAAATCATTGATCTGTGTTTTAACTGATAAAACCTGAATAAATAATTTTATAAAATACATACAATTCATTTACATTGTTCAGTTGCATACTATTGATTGAACTTTTGGTTATCAGCTATTTAATTTGTTGTAACACTCCACAATATTTGAACATATTTTCAAATATTAATATGCATATTTGTATGTTTAAGACATGTGTTGTAAACAACATACAACATATTAAATATTGATTTTAGACTCGACAGACGACGAAAAGATGTTAAATTAAAATGCATCTTATTATTAATCGATCAATTTAAAATTGAATGCATTATTTGGTATAAAGTGTGAGAAATTTGTAATTAATTGACTGGTTTTTGTTGTCTTATGTAAATTTTAATAAATATATGTTAGTAATTTGTACATAAATTACTTTTATAATCATTTTTTGATGCATATATAAATGCATTATGTAAATTAATTAAGAAGTAGGTCGGTCATTAATAGACTTATCATCTTATTTGTCTTTCAGCGACATTAAAAATAAAAACAAGTTCCGTCATTTTTATAGTCAAATATTTAAGTTTATATTAAGTTTGTATGAGTACATATATTAAATAAGTTAATTTTTAAAGTTAAAATAATTAATAGACTATAGTTTTAAGTATGAACCACAATCACAACTGTAACTGCAAATGATGCTAAACACTATATATTCGGTCAGCAGTATTTGTTCATTCCTATTTATCAAAACCAAAACATGTAGATAATGATGATGAAAACAATGCGGCATTCGAATTCAAACGTTATAGCGTGATTGATTTGTATTTGGCAGGAAAATAAAATGCTATTGTTTGTGAGCTACAGCAACTACGTTACAATGATACTGATCGAAAGAAATTCACGTCAGAGTGCAGCAAAATTGAGTAAATAATTAAACGTGTCTGACTCAAGCATACGTACATACTGTTCTCATCAGTCAAGTAATTACCCTTCGGATAGAAAAAATAAACTGCTGGGTTAACTGTAATTTTGCAGTATTTTTAAACAATTACTGTATGATATTCAACATCATAATATTTTACCGTCTTAATCAAAGTTTATATGTTTGATTGAGATGCCAAAGAACAAAACCCATAATAAAAAAAAAGTATTTTTAATTGGAACCTTGTATTTACAATATCGATATTATCTACCTTATGTAAGCAACATATTGTTTAATTTAATTGCATTTTATAATATACAAAAAAATTTAATATTAATTAAAATAAATTATTTCTTAAGAAACGACTTTTCCTGTGATTGTATGATCACAGGAAAAGATTCATTTACTTTATAATAGTGAGTTGATCCCTTTACTTCTCATCGCCATCATACACCATTTACAATTGTAACTTTCTATATATTTTATAATATACAAAAAAATTTAATATTAATTAAAATAAATTATTTCTTATCATATAGGCACATGTTGTGGCAGCCTTTGAACAAAGTCTTTCAAATATGACGCAACGTCTTCACCAGTTGTCAGCAACAGCTGAACGAAAAGATAGTGAATTAACAGAAATGCGTCAAACAATTGAATTACTTAGAAAGCAATCAATACAAGCTGGATTAACTAGTGCCCATATGCAAAGTATGGGTGAAAAAAGTAATAATAATGTAAATATTATAAATAATAGAATGGAGCATCCAAATAGTGGTAATACGACAACAACATCAAATGATACAACATCTAATATGACCACAACAAATAGTAATGGTGGTGTTATGCAAAGACATCATAGTTCTGATTCAATGTGTTCATTAAATTCAGTAAGTTCTGGTTGTTCAGCCCAAGATAAGAAAAAGAAAAAGGGATGGGTAAGTAAAAATGCAAAATTTCACCTTAAAAATATAAACTAATGTTTTTCATTTTTGTTACTTTCTTGTATAGTTACGTAGTTCCTTTACAAAAGCATTTTCACGTAATGCAAAAATATCTAAAACAAGTAGACATATTAGTACATCAAGTAATTTAGATAATACAATTTCATCAAATCATAATAATCATAATAATAATAACAATAGTACTTCAATGATTGATGCACATTTACCACCTGCATCACCAACAAAAGGTAGTCCACATCGTATGTTAACAGTTATTGAAAATGTTAAACCAGTTGAACAATTACTTGACATTGAGGGCAATCCAATTGTTGAAGATCTTAAAAAACAATTAAGAGAAAAAGACTTAGTTTTAACTGATATCCGTTTGGAGGCATTAAGTTCCGCCTCACAATTGGAAAGTTTAAAAGATACAGTTATGAAGATGAGACAAGAGATGATGAATTTGAAACAAAATAATGAAAGATTGCAGAAATTAGTAACTAGTCGTTCGTTGGCCGGTAGTGAAATATCATTAGGTGGTCCAGTTAGTCCAAGTGGTTCATTGGGTGAACCACGACGGTATAGTTTAGCTGATGGAAATTTAAGACCTGTAAGTAGGATTTGTTGCTGAAAATTACAATTGAAGAAGGGTTGGAGTTGCACATTAAATTGACTAATAATTTTTTTTTTATTTTTTCGTATTATTTTTAATGCAGCCATTGGAATTACCAAAAAGTTTAGATGAAACAGAAGAAGAAAATATACCACCGGCACCGGCACCAGAACCACCACCTTTACAACAACACCATCAGCAGCAGCAGCAACAACAACAACAACAACAACAACAGCAACTTCAAAATCAACAATATTCAAATCAATTAAGTCCTAGTCATTCCGAATTAACACCACCACCACCGGCAATCGAGAGTCTACCACCAACCGAACATTTAACAGCACCGGCCACTGGTGATGATTTAACAGATCATACTGACGGCAAAAAAATATCAATTGTTGTTTATCTTGGACAACCGGAAGCATTTATAAAATATGCAGAAGATATACATGATACAGATAATTATTATTCAACGTCAAAATTAAATGACATTCAAGAAAATGGTTTTGATAAACATAAATCGGCATTTTTAAATATAAATTTAAATGAATTTATAATTGCCTATACGTACATATCGGGTAAAACGTCATGGCAAAATTTAGATTATATTGTACGAAAAACTTTTAAGGACTATTTGGCACGTATCGATCCTGGCACAAATTTAGGCCTGAATACCGATTCGATAACATCATATCATTTGGGTGATGCAAAACGTGGTCCTGAAATGGGTTTTCCCGAATTATTACCATGTGGTTATATTATTGGTAATGTAAAATCATTGTACATTTGTTTACAAGGTGTTGGTAGCTTATCCTTTGATAGTTTAATACCAAGAAGTATAGTTCATAGATATATTAGTTTATTGACGGAACATCGTCGTTTAATATTGTGTGGTCCAAGTGGTACGGGTAAATCATATTTGGCCAGAAAATTGGCCGAATTTTTGGTGGCACGTGCACAACGTGGAAATCCAGCTGAAGCTATTGCTACATTCAAGTAAGTTTATGATTTTTTTTTTCTTTTACATATGTATGTTTTAATCATCTCATCATAAGTTTTACGCCTTGAGGGTTTCTAATATGCATGTAATGTTAAATGTGAACTCAACTAACTATAATTGATATTTACTGACTAGAAAATATTAGTTCAATTATAATTATCCGAATTAAGCCTTACTTTATTTTAATTTTTTTCTTAAATGCTCATTTATCTTTGCTAAATTAATGTGTCTTCTTCTATCCATTTAAATCTTTATTTGATCAGATTAAAATAATATAAGTTTTATTTAAAATATTTAATTTATGAATAATTATTTAATTTTTTTTTTATTCACTTTCTTCTACACCCTCACCTTCTCCTATCTCTTCTAAAATATTTAGTGTTGACCATAAATCATCAAAAGAACTTCGACAATATTTAGGACACATTGCCGAGCAAGCATCAATGTCAAATGGTGTCTCTGAATTACCATCAGTTATAATATTAGACAATTTGCATCATGCATCAGCATTAGGTGATGTTTTTCAAGTATTATTAAGTGCTGGACCGGCAACAAAATTACCATGTATAATTGGTACAATGTCACAAGCAACATGTAATACAACAAATTTACAATTACATCACAATTTTCGTTGGGTAGGTTGACAAAAAATAAAAAGAAAAAAGAAATTATAAAATAAAAAACTTATTTGGTGTTTTATTTTCGCCATTTTATTAGGTTTTAACAGCAAATCATATGGAACCGGTAAAAGGTTTTCTTGGACGTTATCTGCGACGTCGCCTTTATTCCCTAGAATTATCAACACATACACAAAATTCCCAATTATCGGCTATATTAGCCTGGTTGCCAACTGTATGGCAACATATTAATAGATTTTTAGAAACCCATAGTTCAAGTGATGTAACAATTGGACCACGTTTATTTTTAGCATGTCCATTAGATATAACCGATTCAGAAGTATGGTTTACTGGTGTATGGAATTATCATTTGGTACCGTATTTAGTGGAGGCTGTACGTGAAGGTGTACAATTATATGGTAGACGTGGTGGTACATGGGTTGATCCATCAACATTTATACGTGACACATATCCATGGCCAATGACAATACTAAATGGTTCGTCCAGTGGTTCGATACCATTATTGCGACAAATAAATGCTGAAGATGTTGGTTTAGAAGGTAGTGTTACTGGCAATTGTGATTCACAAGATCCATTGGTGAGTGATATTATTATTATTATTATTATTATTATTATTGTTTTTACAAAAAACAACATCTTGTTTTAAATTATTTTTTAACTTGTGAGTATTTTTTTTCTTCCTTATAGTTAAGCATGCTGATGCGTTTACAAGAGGCTGCAAATTATAGTGGTAACCAGGAACAAGAATCTGATTGTGCTAGTTTAGATTCAAACATAACACAAGATAGTTCAGCGGGTGCCGAATAAATTAAAGAAAAAAAAAATTAAAAAATAAATAAATTTAAAGAAAAAAATTGTTGAGTTTTTTTAAGTGTTGTTAAAAAAACGGAAATTATTTATTTTTGAAAATAAAAATTAACCGTTCTTTTTTTTAATTTTTTTTTTTTTTTTTTTGTTTTGTAATAAATCAATTATTCTATAATATTAATAAATTTAAAAATAAACTAAACAAATCTATTTAATTTTTATAAAAAACAAAAATACTCTCGTTAATTTTGATGTTCGTAAAAAAATTAAAATAATATTATAATTTTTTGTTTCTTTTGAATGTCTTTGAATTAGAATATTTAAATATTAAAAATAATATTTAAAGTAAAACCAATTTAATAAAATTTATAATCAAATTTTTGTAACATTTTAAAAATAATAATTGGGCAATTATCGAAAAATTTGT
>JANSTX010056221.1:0-25597 GCA_027564355.1 Penthetria funebris
GCCCATAATTAATGGATGTGGAATCGCCGATTTAATGTGTAACGATTGTTCATACAGTGCCTTTAATTTTTTATTATTTTTTTGCACAGTATACATTTGAATTTCCAAAGCATAAATTTCTAGTAATTGTGTACCCTTTTTTAAATCGTCTTCACCATCATCCGTCTAAAATAAAAATATTTTTAGTAAAAAAAATCTATAACTATGTAGAATTAAAATAACATATACTTGACATGATTGATGCAATTGCTTTAAAATTTTTTGTAATTTACCAAAATCATTTCGATCAAAATACAATTTACCCAATTTTGTGTTTGTCTTAAACCAAAGCCTATCATTTTTTGCATCTTTTAATGCATCTAATGTTGTTTCATAAAAATTTTGCAATAATTCCATCTACAGGTGTGAATAAAAAAGAATGACAAAAATATGTTGTAAAGAAATTAAAAAAAAAAAAACTTACATTTTTCGATGTAGAAATATAATCCAAAATTGAATTAATTGATTTCTCTGAATGATTTCGTGTAACAGCACTTTTAATATAAGTTAATAATTGCTTATACCTAATCATCATATCAGAATAATTAAGCAATTTAAAATTTATTTTAATCATTTGTTTTAGTGCCTTAAATCCCCATTCACCTTTTTCACCATTTTCAAGATCTAAAACTTTTTGAAATGATTGCAGTGCGGCCAATGGTTCTTCCTCTTTCAATGCTTTACTATTGTAATACTGATTCTCTAAATCAACATCTGGTTCAGAATTACTATCTTCAGAATATTCCTAAAATCATAAATTTTATTAATATTATGACTATTATATAAATTATTTTAAAGTAATTTAAGTGATATTTTAGTTATGTAATGAGTAAGTTAATGACTATTTATTAGTAATTATGTGTCACACACAAATCTACAATGAAGCTGCTATTTGGTGAACAATTGAATAGATGTGACCAATGGAGTGGTCGACTATCATCTAAGTTACGCAACCAATCTTTACCTCCACGCGGTATCACCGGTAACTCGATCACGGTATATGTCAGTAATGACTTATGATCGAGGCTAAAACGATGGTGTTAATGTTGTGTTTGTCGAATGATTGAAAAAGGAATTCAACAACAAACAAGGTAGCTGGGGATTTATGCATCACTCCATTGAAATATTCAAATGTATAACTGGATATTTATTATTGATACTTGGCAAATTTCAATTATATTTATGTTACACGCCACATTTGAAACGGCAAATTAACATCGTAATGCCGCCCTATGCGGTAAAGTAGATTTTTATTGCAATGATTGTGACAAAATCTAATAACTAAAGCTACTAAGTGACCAATTTTTTTGACGTGATTTTTACACAATCAATACAAATTGTAACAATATGAAAATTATCATTAAGTGGGTGCAGTTAAACATTATTGAACTGGGAAATCGAATAAATGCAATAAAATGTACATATATTTTTATATAATATGTTCTATTTATTAGACATTTACATTTTATTTGCTGTTAAAGATATTTCTCTAATGGGAAATTTGAGAAAAAAAAAAATGCCGGTCATTGAAAATAAAAAAAAAACATTAAATATTATTAATTAAAATATTATTCATACCAATCCATAATCCTCTTCATCTTCACACATAAAATCATCATCAGACATTTTTTATTGAATTAATTACTTTATTTATAACAAATGAAATTAATTTTAAACAAAATATCTTGGAAAAAATATAAATTTTTTGGTGACAAGAATTCGATGTGCCCAACAATACAAAAATACATTACGCTATTTTGTAATAGACTAAGTGCATAATTTCTTAAATTGATAAATATAATTAATTGAAATTAATAATTACAATTTTTGATTAATTACAGAATTGCTAAATATTGTTTATTACATTATTATTGATTTTTAGATTAAATATTAAATTTATTAAATTAATAGCAACATTATAGTTTATTATACATGCAATGTATAGAAAGTACAAAATGTAGTAGAATAATTTTTTTTTTCGAATATTCAAATCGATATGTAAAATGATTACTGAAATGGCATCGGGGTTTTGAAAAATTCTTGTTATTGTATCGAATGACGAATTGGTAAATAGAATTGTAATTTTTAAGTGCACAAAGAATAAAATTTATTAATTTATATGATGTATACTGACCATGAATTGGATTCAAAAATAAAGAAAAGTGAGTAATAAGTTATTTTTTAATCAATTTAATTCCTTTCATATACATTTTGATACTGAACAATTCTTTATTCAATATAAAAACATTATTTTTTTATCGTTGTGGAAAGAGCACAGTTATTCATGCCGTTTTATTGAAAAATCTAACTGTTGATTTGATGTCGGACAGAAAAAAAAACTGAATTTTATGTTCTGTAAATTGAAAATTTTAAATTCAATAATATGTTGCTTTGTGTTTTTCTCAGATTAAAACTATACTACTAGTTTGTGAATATATAGTTTAGTTTTTCTTATTTTCATAAGATAAGATAAGATTTGATTGTTTTATGGGTTTCTTTAAATTTAGTCTGGCTTCTAGTGTATGCATATTCCTTGTAAATTGTGTGGTAGCATATTATTCTAATATTTGCTTAAGGACACTTACCACTTCAATAGATTGTGTATAGACAATATAGGTATAAAGTAATTCTGTTCAATTTACTAAGTATATAGGTGACAATCTGTCTTAACATCAGTAGCGATACCAAAATCGATATATGTTTTATGTGATTTTACATCTTAATAGTTCTTTCGGGAAAATGGAACGAATGCACTTATAAGATGTCTGAATCACAGATGTTTATGATCTTACCTTTCATTGTTATTTCGACCAACAATATAGTAATGATCATTTTAACTAGTACGTATAATTGATGGATGCGATTTTTTCGATGTGGGCTTGACTAAACATATGTTGTGAATCAAGTCAATTGTCTTTGAATTGCACTCTATCCCTTGTCCATTGGGATCAAATTAATGGTTATATTTCAAACACACTACCATTTCCCAATGAATACACTGCATATAAATTATTATCATCTTTGTATCAAATGGAATTGAGCAAAAAGTGTACTTTCTGAGTATCGTATTCTAATGAAAATATAAAATGGTTAATAATCTGCGTGCACAAGTGTACATAAAGTTTAAAAAATAAAAACATGAAACTGCACTAGTTTCTGGTGAAATATGCAGTTGATCGGTTACAAGATGTGAATAATTCATTAGAGTAATATGTGAAAATACAACTGTCGTAACAGTTTGTTGGTGAGATTTTTCTGCACCAAGTCCACAAACACTTTTTGTCATAATTTGACATATACCAAGGTAAGTTAAAATATTGCAGTCCGTGCACAATACGCTGCAAATTCAAACAACATGAGGGACACTTACCGTCTGGTAAGCATACTAACCGGAATGGTTTACTGATCTCAAATCAGGAACAGCAAATGGAAAGTTGAATTTGAGCGATAAGATATTCAGATATTCTGCTCCAAATCGTAATGAAATCAAATCCGCATTAAAGCACCTAACCTGCGGTGTAACAGTCGGCGCTGATAGCATATCACCCGAAATATTAAAAGTATATTTACATGGCATCGCAATAATATTGGATCTCATTATTAGTGAAATGTGGTATAATGTAATAGAGATGTGATACAGTCATGTATACTGCCATCATTATTATACCTTTTCGTCTTGGATTGGGATATGATCAACCTAAATACTGAACATCGTGGTATCGTATGATGCAACCGGTCGACTTTTATTTGCTATAGAAAACTGAGTCAGACATGAGGTTGAAATTTGAGCGACATACAGCTCCCAAAAAATAAGATCAATGTTTTTTTTGACAATTAATGGTAGTGCTAAAATATGCGCATACAAAAGTCTCGGCAAATGTTTGGTATGCTGAATAGAGTTTGGCGGTCGTCACAAATAACAAAATAAGATAACGTTGGTACAAGTGACAGAAAATGCAGTGAAGTGAAGGTACTGGCGACAGATCGTTGTTCGTTGACACCCTTTACTTTCACCTGGAATTAAGTTCATGAAGAAAATGTTGTATATATAGATTGAGCAACCTGTAAATATTAGTCGAACAATCCATTCACCAGCTTCAAAATACTAATAATAATTGATTCGAAAATACTGTGATTTATTTGGTCATTTTAAATGATAACTTGTGCATTTAAAATATATTAAATTAATGTCAATGATAAAATAAATGGTAATCATAATGTTTCTATAATTTCTATTACATGTCTCTATACACCTGTTAAATGAAATTTAAAATAATTGAAAACAACTAAATAATTAATTTCAGCTACGGAGAAAATTTCAGAAAATATGCATATCATTGCAAATGAGGTTTGAATTGCTTTTTTTATTAATTCATTATTGTATATAACTAAAATTTGAAATATGTATACATTTAGCCTTCATTAGCCTTTTATCGAATACAAGAACACGTACGAAAAGTTTTACCATTGATTGTTGATCGTCGATCAGAAGTTTTTCAATTACAACAAGAACTTCAGGGGCACTGTTATGATATGGAATATGCAATTGGGTATAATTATAATGAAGATTATTTATTATTATAGTTTTCTTTTTTTAAGAAGAAAAAAATTAATAAAGTAACAAATAAAAATTACAGTGCTGTTAAATCGGTTGAAAAATCAGACGAAACATTTCAAAATATTCAAGAACTACTTAAGAATGCAATCTTCTTAAAGCAACAATTAAAATTTGAAGAAACACGGAAAAGTAGAAAAGAACAGACACAAAATTCGGTTTATAAACGATTATCGGCTCACATAACATTGGATCTTCCCGATCTATCTGGTGTTTCAGGTGTTGTTAGGGAAACTACAAATCGTGTAGAGCATATGATGTCACAAGCGCGGAATTCTTCAGGTAACAATAATCATATTATTGGTAATAATGAATTACATAGATCGCATACAACACTTCATTAGAAAGTATTACATATTCTATTTTCGTTTTTTTTTTTAAATTCATGACTGACTTATTTATATATTTATTTTATTAAAAAAGCGTATACTTATAAAATGTATGTTAATCCTAATAATTAAGTTTAAAAATTAAAAAGAATTACCTTAATTTTTATTTTATAAAAATTAATGATTATAAAGGTTAGTAATATTCAAATCTTCTATTTATTCGCGATAATTTCTGATTTTGTAATCTCGTACAATATACACCAACAATTATTAATGATAGTAATACAATTATGCACATACCAACAATTATAAAAACACCTGGTCCTCGGGTTAAATGTAATTGCATTGAATCTGATCCAAATCCTGCCACTTGAATCTGTGTATGCATTTATTGTATTAAAATATGAAACAAAAGAAAAATTGTAATAAAACGTAATAATTACATTTTCATCGGGTGGCATGATTAATTGTGAACTTGGATTACAAAATGCACCAATTCTTTTATAATATCTTACAAAACGATGACCCGTAAATGGTTCTGGATATGCACATCTATTTGTTTAGTGTATTTTTTTTTTCAGTTAAAAAGTGTATATGTTAAGAAATTAAAATAGTGTTATTATGTTTTTTAAATTTTAATTTACCTTAAATCACCTAAAAGATGTTGATGCTTTTTATGTTGATATAATATTTTTAAGATTACATCAAGCATCCATTGAGCTGAACATGTACAAATAAATTTATTACCTTGTAAATTTATTCCATCTGTAATTTTATTCCAATTTGTTAAATTTTGTGGTATTGAAAATAATTGATTGTAACTTATGTCCAACTATAGAAATAAAAATAATTTTAAAATTATATACAAATAAAATATATGTTTGGAAATATACAGTACTTTACACAAATATAAATCAGCAAATGCATTTTCATGTATATCAATTAATTCACTACAATGTGATATACTGAGTTCTAAACAATGTTCTACATCATCTGGAATGTGTCAAGTTAAAAATAAATTATTAAAATATTCCTATTTTGTATTGGAAAAGAAATTTATTGATGAAAAATCAATCTTAGAAGTATAACAATGTTTGTTCATGCCTAAAGGAGGTCAAACGTTCACGGTTGATTCACTGTCAATTGAAATTGAATTGAGTTGAATTGAATTTAAGTATCAATCTTAGAAGTACAACAATGTTTGTTCATGCCTAAAGAAGGTCAAATGTTCAGGTTGATTCACTGTCAATTGAAATTGAATTGAATTTAAGTATCAAGGAAGGACGAGTATTACTTCAGTACAAAAACGGGTACCAAATCGTCCCCATTGGAGATACAGGAAGCACATAATTGTTGATCCTAATTTAGCCTGATATTGTACGCATATTTGTAACAGACCAATTCAGTTCCAATAACATGACATGCGATAATGATTTTCATAATGAAATTTATTATTATATATTTTCCACTACTACAACACACTTACCGTTTACTTTTTGAAATGAATGTTCATCTATTGTTCTTAACATTTTCATATTATTCAATGATAATTTCTTAACTGATAATCCATTAAATACAATTTTTTCAATTGGATTATTATCCAAAATTAATGTTTCTAATTGTGGTGCAAATGAATTTAAATTCCACGGCATACCAACAAATGCATTATATGATAGGTCTAAAAATTTTAATGCAGGAAAATTGGTTGTTGGCAAACGGTCTATATTATTATTTGTTGCATTTAATAATATTAACTGATCGGTTATTACATTAGAAGTAAAAAGTTCTATAAGTTTATTATTTTGTATTTCCAAATCCATAAGATTTACGGGTAATTTATGAATTGGCCATATTTTAATATTATTTGATGATAAAATTAAATGTTCCAAAGAATCTGGTAATAGTAATGATAAATCTTCAAGTTTATTATATGATAAATCCAATTTCTTGAGATTTAATAATTTGGTAAATGATTCTTTTTCAATATATGTTATTGAATTATGTGATAGATTTAAAATTTCACTGAAATAAATTTATTAAATTAATTATATATTATTTATAACAATAGAAATTGTGATGTCTCCTCTTACATATTTTGAAATAATTCACAAGATGTTAATGTAATTATGGTTAATTTATTATTAGATAAATTCAATTCTTGTAGTCCAGATGTTTCTATTATTTTATTATTATTTTGTATAACAAATATGTAATTTCCTTCGAGATTTAATACTTTCACTGATGATAGGGTTTCTAATGTCTAAATGAAAGTAAAATAGGTAATTATTTTTTTTTTACATGCAGGTAAATCTATTAATATATTGATTTTATTTACCTCTGTAGATAATATTGTTAATTTATTATAGCTAATATCTATAATATGCAATAACTCAAGATGAGATAAAACATTATTATCAATTTCATATAGGAAATTATGAGATAAGTTCAAATACTGTAAATAAATTGTAGATTTAAAAACATCTAAAATAGAAATAAATTTAATTAATAAATAAACTAAAATTAATTTTAATAAAGAATTAGTTCCAAGAAGTAAAAGGTACCAATATTAGCTGTTCAAGAAGATTTCAATAAGAATATTTATGCAGTTCAGCGTGAAATACCATTTATTCTGGCAGATAATAAAGGAATTGCGAAACATATTGCGAAGCTAAATAATAAACAGATCAGAATTCAATGAAAATCAAAATACACTTCAAGACAGTTATCATAAATAAAAACTAGAAATGGTTTAACAGCGTAAAATAAATAGTTTGAAGCCCGATTATTAACATCCAACTGCAATAATAAATTTCAACCCAAAAGAATACGACGGTATAATATAATAGGATGAATATCGTTCACATTTTGAAATAATTGACAAAGCTATCGATTGAGATGATGCAACCCAGTTAATTGGATTACCTTTTTACAGTTCTAAGAAATATGCTTGAAACGATTAAATTTTGATGCATTAATACGTGCTTACAAAAAATGTATTCTCTAATGAAAAACGTTAGAATTTAAATCAAAAGCGCTTACAAAGAAGATTTTTTTTTTGCTGAATTCATTACAAACTACGATTGACAATAGATGTATTCTGAGATTTCAGCAGAAAACTATTAGTAAAATTGTGTTGAATCAATTTATAGACAGCATATATGATGATTTAATCAATCAATAATTTGTCCAGTAACTAGTAGTAAATCTTCGAAAATCGCAGGTCATCGAAACGGCTCACAAATTAACAATTAATTATTGGTGTCTGAATAATTGTATTTTTTGTTACTGGATCAATAGAAATAATACGGGAGTGGAAACGCTAAGAACTCGGTCCTCTTCCCATAACAATCAAATAGTGCCGTTGTTTATTCACTAAAAAGGAGTAAATTTTGTTGACGCGCCGATCGTGATAGATTCATATCACGATGCACATTGGTCAATCTTGTACCGTCGGCTATCCACCCAAAGGAGTAAATTGGTTGACGAACCGATCGTGATACGATTCATATCTCGATGCACGTTGGTCTATTGTGTACCATCGGCTATCCACTCAAAGGAGTAAATTGGTTGATTGGCGCCGATCATGTTCGATTCGTATTATCGCCACATTTGTCAATCGTTCAACAAGGGTTGTCGCTGAGCCGCAATTCTGAATGTGATGCCCACCATGCGGCATTAAAGAAAGAGTTCGCTGAATAACCAGCGAAAAGTTACAATGACCAGCTTAACGAACAAAAGAAAAAGCGACTAAATTTAACAAATAGAATATGTGTTACATGTACTAAATGAATTTTATCAGTAGAAGTGATGATTTTTTTTTGAAATATACATTAACCACTTCTCTGTTTTGTCCTCTTTTCCCTATAATTTGTGAGTATTTGGGATACATCGTCCCTGGGGTCCCACATTAGTGATCGTACATGTTAAGTTGAATTTAAATTATTGGGAAGATTTGTGGGCAGTAGTGGTTTAGTTTTTAAATTGTATTAGAAAAGTAGTGATGTTTGCAGGTATCTCTTTGGCACGGATTCCTTGTTAAAGTGGAATTACTCACATCATCTTATTTTATATAGCAGTTTGCGAATGTAATTATACAATGAATTTAGTGTGTATAATAAGTTATATATACATAGGCTTATTCTTGAATCAGCGGCTTAATGATAGAAGATTAAAATTCTCTAAATCACTTGAATTGATTGATTTAATAATTCTCTGTACGTGTTTTTTTTTATACTTTTTCAGCACTAATTCACATATTTCTCAGTATTCAAATCAAAAACATTTATGTACAAATTCATTTTAACGGTTTACTGTTGACAACCGATTGCGTTTGTTGATTTTATTATTAAAAGGATATCTTTCACTATCTACACTTAAACTAATAAAGTATAATATGAAAACATTACTACAACAAAATACCTTTTGGTAATTCTGATAACGAATTATTTGCAATTGATATACTTTTAACATTTCGTACATATTGAAATGGATCATTTGTTATATCTGCTATTACATTATTATCCAAATTAATGGAAATTATTTGATTTGTGCCCAACATTCTAAAAATATATAAATAATTATTTCGAACTATTCGTGTGACTATATTAATTTTATATGACTAACTTTGGTAGATAATTGTATTTTAATTCATTGAAATTTACTCTAATAAATGAATCATCCGTTGGCCATTGAATATTTTCTAATTCTAATGTTAAATTGTTTTTCGTTCCACCCACACAACCAATTTCAACTTCATTTGTTTTTTTTTCACAATTACATAAATCACAAATATCACCATTTATTAATGAAATTATTAACAGGAAATTAAATGCAATTATATTCATTTTAAAGACAGTCATTTTTTAATTTATTTTAATTATTTGTATTCATAATACTATATTTATTACACCTTTAGAAGGTAGTTCCCTAAATATTTATTATAAACTAAATAAAGTTTCAATTGCGCTAAAAAAAAACCTATTGTAAGATAACACAAAATGATAAATATGATATTAAATATTCTTATCAATGTTATCAATGAATGAACTGATTATAATGTTTTGGTATAATATTTAATTTTTTGATGCATATAAGTTTCATAAGAATTAAATTAGTATATTCTATAAATCATGTACATAAAAGTCTTGGAAGTCAATTTTTTCGGTTAACTCATTGTCTCAAAATGAGACATGTCCTCATATTGACATATAAGTCGGCACGTAATCGTTTGCAGCAAAGTCATTGCGCGGACTAAATACGCAGTTAAATCAAAGACTTAGCAGATAAACTATGTCTGTGTGAGATGCTGACAAATGGTCATTTGTTGGCGCAGTGAGCAACAATTCTTCCATTTCTATGCTAGTCTTTTAGTTGAACGCCGTGATAGTTCAATTAAAAAGGTTAATTTGACGACTTTGGAAAAACGCCTCATTTTTTGCCTAGGACTGAATTTGTATGAAAACCCATTTATAAGTAATTCTCGCACATATATGATATTCTTAAAAATCTATATCCTGAAAAGGCTCCGTAACCTGATGACATTCCGAACATTGTTCTTCATAAACACGTATTACGGGCCTTTTTAAACTCTGGTAAATTTCTTTCCGCTTGAAATATAGTTCACGTATTGCCAATTTCAAGAAATGGCTCTAAATCTGACCCTTTCAAGTACAGATCGATTGCGATAACTGCCATATTATCTAAGGTCTTGGAATTCAATCTTATCTGGAGTCTACAATTGTATTGTGTACCTCAGGATTCCGCCTTATCTCCTACTCTATTTTTTCATTTTTATAAACGGAGAAGGTCGTTAACCTATAATACTATTCATAGTTATGCAACGACAACCGCCACTGCCTCGACAAAATTCAAAGGCTGTCTTTTCGGGCTATAGGTAGGCGGTAATCAAATCACTGACCAAACTGATTCAATTCAGCACAGGCGGCTATATAGGTGCGTTAACTTTATTTTATAGGTGATTGCCTCTGCTGAGATCGCTAATATCATACCCGCTTTTCGGATATTTCCACTAAACACCAAACTTACATCTCTCGTCTGTGACACATTCTGCCTGAAGAAGTGTTTTCTGAAATGCCAAAGATAGAAAAATAAAATATTAAATAACAGAAAAATATATATTTATTTTTTTTTTTAAATAAAACCATCACAAAATAATAAAATATATAATAAATGTATACACTTTTTCCCCAATAAATTATAAATATAAATGTTATATACACTTAAAAATTTAATATTCCCGTGCGACAAGATCACCAATAATTAATTTTTGTACTTCAGACACTCCACCATAAATTTGTGTAATTCTTGAATCCCTGTAATGGCGTTCCGCAGCCATATCGGAAACATAACCCATTCCGCCAAGAATTTGAACACATTTATGTGCATTTGATGTTGCACATTTACTTGCCGCTAATTTTGCCATTGAACTAATTTTCCGAAAATCTTTATTATTGTCTTTCATAACGGCTGCTTTCCATGTTAATAATCTGGCTGCTTCGACACCAACAGACATTTCAGCAATTTTTGACTAGCAGATATCAATTTAATATGTGTTATTTAAAATTTTATGTTACTTTAGAATAATTTACTTTAACTAATTGCATGTCTATGAGTTGTTTGCCAAATAATGTTCTTGAATTTGCATAACATACAGCTAAATCTAATGTGGCTTGTGCAATACCTAATGCTTGAGCAGCAACACCAATTCTGGCCAATTGTAATTGATACATAGCAATTATAAAGCCTTCCCCAATATTTCCGATAATATTATTTTTATGTACTTGAACATCTTTTAATATTATGTCACATGTGGATGAGGCTTTTATCCCCATTTTATCTTCCCTACGTCCTAGTGATAGTCCATCAATGTTAAATGGTACAAGAAATGCTAAAAATATAGATTTGTTTTGTTGTTTTTTTTTTTTTTTCTTTTTAATTTTTGTAGCCATTTCTAAATAATTACCACGTACGAGTATATTTATATATACATATCATCATTGTAATATACCTGTAATTCCTTTATGTCCCAATGATTTGTCAACCGTTGCAAAAATTATTCCAGCTTTTGCTTCATAACCAGATGTAACCCATGCTTTTGTACCATTTAAAATGTAATGGTCATCATCAATTTTTCTAGCTACAGTGGACATATTAGCAACATCAGAACCAGCAGCTAAATTATTTGTTTGTATAATAAACTATTTATAATATACCTTTAATGTGTATAATTATTCATATTATAATTTATTGATTTTTTAACATATAATACTGACTATGTTCGCTTAATGCAAATGCACCGATTGTACCATTTGTAAAGGGTTTTAAAAATATTTCTTTCTGCTTATCGGTACCCCTATTATTAACTAAGTCTGCATATAAACAATTATGTATTGATAAAATAATGCCTGTACTAGCACAACCTCTTGATATTTCCTCAACTGCAATACACGTTGAAAGCATATTTAATCCTGAACCACCATATATTTGATTAACATTTATTGCCATTAATCCCATTTTTCCTAATTGTTGAATTTGTTCTGCAGGAAATCTAGTATTTAATGATTTATTGGTTTTTAATCGATACCACATTTTTTTTCTTCACATTTTATTTGTACAATTACTTGCTTGTCTTATCCAATTGTCCAGCAATTGGTTGAAGTTCTTTTTCTGCAAATTGTCTACATGTTTTTTGTAACATTAAACATTCATCGTTGAGTTCAAATAAACTATGGTTTCGTATGTGCTGAAAAACTAGGAAATTAAATTTAGGTATAGTTTTTGTGTTTGTTATTTGAAACTACATAAAGAATATCTTTGAAAGAGTACATTTTATTACATAATATACATACAATACTGCATAGCATTAACTTCAGATGACGATTGGAGGAGGCGACTAATATCGACTTTTTTTTTAAAAATTAGTCTAATGTCACCACCAATAGAAGAAGTACTTGAACATTCTGCACCAGTTCCCGCTTATAGTGTTTATAAACTGATATTTTATTGTTATGTGCTTATTAGAACAACATACCATCCTATATGCACCAATGTTTAGATAACGATGAAAATGATAATTTCGTTCATCCATTAGGCAATAATATTAATCAGGATTGGCATATGTAACTAATCTATCCTTACCTGCTATAAAATACATTTACAACTCCAGTGTATCTAATTTGGTGGATACATATCGAAAGGAGGATAGTTAATCTTGTTCAGTTTTGTTGGTGTGTTCTTTGATTTGTAGTAAAATAAAGACTATACGAAAGTGTTATTCTGTTGACAAAATGATGAATAATTCCGTATTATCCGTATTATATAAAACTTTATTTCAATTATTTTTTGCACATGAAAATTAATATCAATTTATTTTAATTTCAGATAACACAAATGGAAATCAGAACTAAACCCACAATTTATAAATTACAAAGTGTAGTGTTTCATGTGATATTGAATTATGGAAGTGAAAGAATGTTAAATTATAGTGTAAAATAACAATCAAAATAGTAAAGTAGGACACTTACATCAACTCGACAGCATTTATAGTTACAAAGGTAAGACCTCCACGATAATTACATACATTTTTAATACTATGAATATGAATAAAGTTTTGTAAAAAAAGTATATTTACATAAGCGAAAATTTATTGTTTACAGTAAAGAATTGGGCGTACGAGTAGTATTTATTTGCTTATTCTGACGATTGATTTAATTTAATTCGAACATCATTTATTATATGAAATTTGTACATTTGTGAAAAATAACAATTTTACATTTACAAAGCGTATCGAACCCATATGCTTATTGTACAAATACCGACCTGACGAATGATTGATGGGTACATATTCTATAGGAACTTTCAATTCAAAGACATTATTCCGCATTGAATCACTTAGTCTATATAATATAAAGTATCAAATATAATAAAGACCTTTATGTTCCACTTTATGAGTTAGCATCAATTACATTTATGCATTCAAACGCTTACGTTTTACACTCTTCCAATGGACAGAGCCTGTATATTTCTTCAAATAATTTGAATTTAAGTTATTTTTTTTTATCTACATTTTCTATTCTCAGTATAACACTCAATTGTGTACTTACAATTTTTAGTTGTAATAATTTTTCTACAACTTATAGAACGTCTTAAGATAGGTAAAAACATATTTTAAAGTCTAATTTTATGTTCATTCAACTGTACGATTTAATTATATTTATTTGCCCTATTAACATTACTAAAATACATGTTAAAAACAATTATAAATTTAAATTACTTTGTTAATAAATAAAATAAATAATTTACGAATTTATTATAAAATACATTTTTGTCATCTTGACAACAAATGTATGCGAATGCGTTCATCGAAACCATGGGCTTAAACTTGTAAATGATAAGTCAATGAGATCCACATAAATTTTAACCGACAACCAAAAACTTTAAACAGACAAAAGGAGTTAAATTTGAGTTCGTATTATCTGGTAGATAATAAATAACAATTCATTATGAACCTACAACCCCTGTCCTGTATTTAATACAGTCTATATTGTGTTCGATTTTGATGCTGTAGTATGATGGGCGGTATGGGCTAGTATTACCCATTCTAATAAGCTGAATTCCTAATAAAGTGCTTAATGTACCTCCGCTAGTTGGACATTATGAAATTAATCCTAAAAGAGGGTGTGCTAGGATGTCTTTTTTTTTCTAGGATGTGGTTAGGAACTTATTTAGGAACTAACATCAATTTCACCAACCTTGGTAGCAATCAAAGCATCAAAAAAGTATCAAATTGAATTGGAATACAATGATGAACTTTGAATACTAGCGAAATTGCCGATAGTGGCAAGATATTTATGAGATACGAACTAGATGTTCTTGGGCTGATCGAGATTCGATGGAAGCCAAGCAAAGAAAATACTACACATATGACTAAATAGCTTTTGTGTTCTGATATATCGTTATCTCGCATTGTTGCAAATTTGGCATATATGAATGATAAATACATATTTTATAGTCAATTATCACGTTGTCTTGATGGTATTAAAATATCAGATATTGTCATTTAATGGGTAACGCTAATTCAAAGGTTAACTCAAATATTAATTATTCTATAATTAATCTATAATCGGTATGCATACGCACGATATAGGTGATGCTGAAATTTCTGCGGATATAAGAGTAACAAGTACAATCTTGTGACTTGATTGCTTATTGTTTATCAATTATAAAAAAAAATGCACAAAACAAATCATTGACTACACAACGATGATTCAGACTTTAAGAATCATAGTCGAACACATTTCGTCAACTTCCAACAAGCATTTGACTGTCTGGATAGTGTTATTATGTGAACAATTCTCGAAAGATGTGGAATTCCGTCCCAATTCGATCCACGATCTTTATCGTGACTAGCAGTGCAAAATATTGTATCGCGTAGAAGACTTCGTGATGTATTTGTTGTGCATACAGATATTATTAACCGATGCATTTTGTCTCAACTATTGTTCCTCTTCATCTTAAATTGGATTATGACAAACACAGTTAATAAATGGATAGTATAAATGGTATAAGGTTGTCTCATATTCTATTGATCATTAAAGAGCATTACAAGTTTGGTGAATAACTTACTTTCATTTCAATCGATACATTAATCTTCTTTTAGATAAAAATCATAATATTATGTGTTTTCTCACCTGTTATTATATTCGGATTTGATATTTTTGTTACAATTTCATAAAGATATGTACCAGTTGTTGGTATATATTTATTTCAATATTTGTAGTGATTCATAGACTAGAAGTCGTTCTAGTCATAATTTAGATATAAACTGGTAAAACGTGATGTAAAAATGCCATAACTAAAGATACGGTCACAAATCAGCTATATGAACCTCTTGAGATTGACGACCAAAATACGATATACAAAATTGCTGCACAAAGGAATGCTGCAAGTAATATCAAATGATGAAAGCTTCAATATTTTCATTGCTGACAGGCTATTAAATTATAGGTAACCGAACAAATTGTGGAACATCTAGCTTATGGTTCTGCATTAAATTTATATAACTGTTATGCAACATATTTCTGGTACAATACAGTATCTTTTTCCATGGATTATGTTATTTGTAGAAAATATAGTTATAGTAAGAAAGCAAAATCGAATTGTGGGTATTGGAGGTCAACGCAATAAAGCAGAATACATGTATTTTCCATTAAGTGGTAATTCAACGATTCTTCTGCAAATTACGATCATTTTGGACTTTCATACATTTTGTGTTAAAAGTTAAATGTTTGGGATCCGTTATCAAAAGAAACGATAAATTTGATGATGCTATTTGCTATTCAACATCGAATAAAAAGGAGTTTTATGTGAGGTAAAAATGTCACCAAAAAATGGTTGACAATGTTGAAATGTTCATTCGGAGTAAAATTGTAAAATAGAATTAAAAACAATTATATTCTAGACAGTTTCAAGTTGTAGCTATTAGTAATCACTTAAAGTAGATTAAATTGGTACGATAACGTAATGAGCAAAATTGACGATATTGAAAAGCAACAAACGTGACCTTGAATACGGAACTACTGTACTGATTTAAAATAATGAAGGGATTGTTTAACGAAACAAACTAAATTAAGTTTACACACGAACAGAATTCTATGATGTGAACAGCTAGTATGTGTAATTTATTTTGCTCTTTTAGTCGAGTTAATTTATATACTTTTTGACAGTGAAAATAATATACTCTTCCATGGTTTTCAAATGAATAATACAAACCAGCACCACCTCGTACGTTTTGCTTGAGTAGCTCAAACTGCTTTGGGATTCAACAATAAAAAAAGAGCTATTTGTGTAGCTGTGTAGTAAAAAAAACGCTTTTGCTACTGTTTGACATGCTTAAGCTACTCCAGTACATGAATCAAATGCCTTTAAATAATAGCCATATAGCATTTTATATAATAGTTCATTAAAAAAGTGTTTACAATTTTTTGGGTATAAATTGTTGATGAGGCAAAAGAAATTTCATGATAACTTAATAACGTCATTAAAACCAATATTCAAAACTATTATGATAAGTTAATCATTTGCCAGATTCTTGTTGTTCAAATTTTGGATATTTTTCTTCAATTTTATTCCATAAAACTTTACCATTAGATAAATCTCGAATAATATCCGATATTTCATTTAACTAAAAAAAAAAATGTTTTTTTTTAAAAAGAATCATATTTGGGTGACCCATTAAAACTTACTGGTATTCGTAATTGTTTCATTGAATCTCTTTCACGCAATGTTACACTAAATGGTTCTTTTAATGTATCAAAATCAATGGTTATACCATATGGAATTGCAATTTCATCAGTTCTTGCATACCGACGACCTAATTATTTTTTTTTTATTTTTATTATTACAAATTTTATTATTAATTTATAAATTTTTATTTCTATACCAATAGATCCACTGGAATCATCAACTTTATGAGACACATCATTACGAGTTAATGCTGAAGCTATAAATAAATAAAGGGAAAAACCAAAGGTAAGTGATATTTTTTTATGTAAATTATATTAGAATATTTTTTGTTAACTTACAAATTTGTTTTATATATGGTATAAAATCGGCATTATTACTAAGTGGTAGAACAGAACATTTAAGTGGTGCCACTGATGGTGGTAATGAAAAGAAACATCTTTGTTCATCGGCGTCTCTCATATTAAAACTATGTTCTAATAATGAATACATAATTCGACCAATACCAAAAGATGGTTCAATAACACTAGGTATAATTTCCTCTACATGAATTGTTTTCGATATTGTTTTTACCGATACCATATTTGGTGTTAATGCTATTGAATTATCACCAATTTTTAACTTATATTCTCTGTATATTAAAAATTAAAAAACTTAAATCAACCACAAAAACTAAAAACAAACAACTACAACAAACCCATTATTATTTAAAGAATTATTAAGTATTTCCATATCTTCAAGATTTAAAGCATTTAATTTTTCAACAATAAGTTTAGCATCTTTTTTAAATTCTTTACCAATTATGGCTTTATTAGGAACTGCTTCAGTAATCTATTTATTTATTTATTTATCAAATTAATAATAAACATTGATTAATTTCAACAAAAAAAAAAAAAAAATTAATACCTACCTCTATTGTTTTTGGGCTCGGTAATTTCTTTTCAGCAACTAATTTTACACCAGTTGCATTTGTGTGCTGAGTTAAATCATAAGCTGAACGATCTGCACAACCAACACATTCAATCCATCCCTTTTAATAATTTATATTTATAATTAATTACACGGTAAAAGAAATATTTAATATAAAAATAATTTTATTACATAACTAGTAAGACATTCGGCATCCCAACAATCTTGTGCATAATGAGCCATTTCATTATTCATATGTTGCCTGAAACGTAAACGATCCGGTAAAATACCAATTTTAATTAAAAATTGTTGAATTTTTGCCATAAAATAACCTAAAGTTTCATTTGCTACAAGACCCTACAAATATTGAAGTTAAAATGCTTTAATATAATTTAATGTGTAATATTTTTTATTATTTACATTTTTAACCGCATCGCCAATATTAACTTCGCTTGCACTTTTACCATCCATTTGATTACATGCTGAATATAAATTCATTTTACAATCTTGTATCAATTCAAATTTAGGATGATCTTTTTCTTTTGGATCACAAAAATGTTCTATTTCAGCCATTGTAAATTCTCTTACACGAATTAATCCTGAACGTGGTGAAATTTCATTTCTAAATGCATTACCTGTGTAATTGTAATAGAGGAGACAAATGATATGTTATAGATATTATAAGAATTAACCTTATATTGTTATATTGGTGACGAATAAAGTGGTCGACGCATCGACGTTACTCAACCCATCTAGCTAGCTTCATGTGTTTTTACCGATTATGCCTACATATGTGTCCTTGAGGCATAAAGATTAAGATGATATAGTTATAACATTAATCATCATCTCAACCTTGATTTCGCCAAGGATCATAAGGCATTAACGATCAACGGCAATTTTTCACGATTTACGATTTCTAGTCTACAGCTTTATTTCACATCAGATCTTCTATTACCCTGTGAATTTCAATCAATCGCATATGTTATCTTGCCATTTCATCGGTTAGACGGCGTCTCAGTGTATAATTTCTATTTTCGTTGTCGAATAATCGTGTTTATAGCTTTAAGATTCAAATTAGCATTTGATATTTTATTTGTCACAAGATTCATAATATGATATTTATTATTTATCACTTTCTAAGTCTCGCAGCTATACAATAGTTCCGATAAACAATATCAGTTGAAATTATACAATTTATGATTTCGTGAAATTTACCTCATCATACTTAGCATTCCGAATACCTGCTGCCCGCTTTTTGTATGCGTAATCCGCATCTTTTTTAGTACCACCGTTCGTGGTCTAATAATTTTTAAATTTAGAAAGGTTTCGACTGTCCTTGCATATTCGCTAATAGTTTAACTATTATATCGTCTATTTGGTTACTAATGTAACAGTCATATGACAACCATATGGGTTGTTTTGTAATTGAAAATTATACAACCAATCACAAGATTGTCATTCATGTCATCAGAAAGGTTGACATTCTAACCCAGACTGCTTCATTAAAATACTTTTTAGTTTCTAGAAAATGAATTTGATAAAATAATACTAACCAATTTGTGCTGCTGCAAAAGGAAGTTTTCCCTGATTAAATTCTAATAATCTTTTAAAATTAACAAAAATTCCTTGGGCTGTTTCAGGTCTCAAAAATCTAAATCAAATAAAAAACATAGCAAATCACACATTAATTAAGTTCATTAATAATAATTTTTGACATTTATTTTCCCTAATTAATTCTATACTTACCCTTTAATTAAACCAGATGGTCCAATTTGGGTAGCAAACATTAAATTAAATTCCATGGGATCGGAAAGTTCATTATTTGTAGTTGGTGAAACCATTTTAAATCTTCGCATTATAGCACCCATTTCATCTTTTGTCATACCATCTAACTGTTTAGAAATACATACAGTTTTATTTTAATACTTTGAATTTTTACTTTATTTTATTTATTTTACTTTAATTCCAATATCAGTACATTCTTCTTTCAATTCAGCAGATGTATTTTTTTCAGAACAAATTTTTTCTAAATTATTTTTTATTAAATGATCTAAACGAAAGCATTCTCCCGATTTTATATCTTTTACCATAAAGTCGGCAAATCTATCTACGTGTCCAGATGCTTTTAATATTGGTTCTGGTGTTAATATGGAACAATCGACTTCAAGCATTTGTTCTTCCAATACAAAAAATTGTCTCCATGCATTTAAAATATTTGATTTTAATGCACAACCCATTGGACCAAAATCATATTGACCAGTTATGCCACCATAAATTGCAAAACTTTGATCGTAAAAAAATCTTCTTTTTAATAAATCTTCCATTTTTGATCTGTCGAATGTTGCAGCCTAAATTTTAATTATTAGAATACAATTAACAAATTTTATTTATTTTAATGAAGTAATTTGGTAGTTTGTTAAAAAAAAAATTACTGGTGCTAATTCTAATTCTTTATCTTCTAATAGTTTCTTTCTTGCGAGTAGTTCCATTACAGCTTTTTTGACATCTAATGCTGGTGATCCATCGGTTTTTAATTTTCTTACTAGGTCACCCTAAAATATTTACAATATAATGATATAAATAAAAAGTATTATATATTTTCTATTAGTATACATATTTAAAATGATTCTATGATTCTATGGTATTGTTATTAACAGCTCAGATTTATTAATTGGATAAAAATTTTGATTTTTGTGACTATTGGATCACTCGATGGGACTATTGACTCACACATTATTAACAATTTTCACTTTGCTATTGTGACTTAGTTTAGCAGATAGAAACACTAAATGTAAATTAACAACTATTCAGTCTTTAATTTTAAATTTACTTTGTGGGAATGTAATATAGATACCTTTATTGATTTTTTTTTTAAATAACCTTTTGTTGGGAATGGAATTACAATTTTGCCGATAATTGTATCTTCTGTAACTGTACTTTTAGGTCACACACCGTATCACATTGATCTCGATTTCTAATAATTGTTTATATTTCAATACAATTCCGCTACTAAACTGAATTATTATGTGTATCGGAACATAGATAGATATATGACAAACATAATAATGTCAATATTTCAGTATTCTTTGAAATTCTATAAAACAATACACAATAAATATGCAAATACAAAATTACCTGTTCCTTTACGGATTCACGTAATGGTGCTAAAATTATTTCATTGTTTGGGTTACTCATTGTATTAGAATTTAATTTGATATTACGATGAGATTTTTTTGATCCCCAACTAGAGTGCTCCTTAGATTTATCAAATGAATTTAAAGTAAATTGACGATATTTTATATTAAAACAATTATAACACTGGATTTTGGAAATGGATTTACTATAATTTACTAAAGGAATACAAATATTGAAAATAGATTTCATTAATAATTATTAAATTTAATAATTATTAATTCACGTCAGCACTTTCACTAGTACCTAGCTAGTTTCGTAAGGCATGAGAAAAAGAAACAATGTGCAATGCAAACAAATGTATTTTTTTCTAACCTTTAAAATATTATGTCACATTATGTGTTAGTAATTTTGAATAGAGGGCAGCATTGCAAATAAACGGTAACAGATAATAGTTACTTTACCCGCGAAACTTTGAAGAAAAATTGCCCTTCAAAAATGGTTTAGAATATACTGAAAAAGAGTTCCGGCTTAAACGGTTGGTGGGTGTGGACGTGGAAAGAATTTATAGAGTAAGAAAAATAAAATAAAACTCTTTCCACGTGCTTTCACTTGGTGAAGTATGGGCAGGAACTTACAAAGAAACATTATAAATATGAAAAAGATAAAGACTATTTGGGTCAAATTGGCCTTGGTCATTAAAGAAAAAGAAAATAATAATAATAATAATATACTGAAAAATATATTTATTAATTTAATTTATTTTTCTTTTGAAATAAACTTGTGAAATATTTATTGCTCTCACATTAAATCTTTTTAAACCGTTCAAAAATTATTATATTAACTTTAATTATTAACCGATATGTACTAATTTCTAATCGATCTGTAACTCGAACAAATCCACATCTATGTGAACGGACGATCTGGTATAAGATCAATCATTTTGATAAGTTGAATTCCTGATCAAGTGATTACCATGGCTTCACGAGATGTCCGTTGGGAACAGAATTTTACATTATAAACATCATATTTTTAACTCAGCTAAAATAGCAAAATGTTAAGGCGGGACTAGTATTGTATTTAGGAACTGACATAACTTATATTTTTTGTAGTCAATTATTACTATGATAAGATTAAATTAAATGCCTAGGTTGATTTCAACAATATTAAATGAGAATCACTAATAGGTGTGTACGGTACGGTATGGGTGAAATAAACGAAAATGTTCAGTTCAGTATATAACCACAAAACAATACACAGGACAAATTGTTATCCCTGACGGTCGCATATGTACTCAAATAGGCTTTAAAACTGCGAAGCGTATTTATGTTGTTCGAAAGCAAAACTTGAATAGTCTGCAATTATAATATTTCACATAAATGCTTGAAATGATCTTAGATTGAATGACATTTGTATTACCATATTTAGTCATGCGATGATACTTGGACCGAATGGAATAACCAAGGTACGCAAACAGCTGACTTGAGTATTGGTGAGAAGTATCACCTTACTGAACACAAGTACTAATGGTAACATATGAAGTGGCGTTTGATGGTCCTGGTTATAAATTGTAAACAATAACAATTGTTAGTTGAGGCCATATGCTCCCGGAAATCAATGCCAAGATGATGATGATCAATCTATGTGTAGAAATTGACTATTCTGATTCCATCGTCATCTTAACCTTTACCCATAAAAAACGCCATTACTGAGTTTGCCATTTCTAATATGCTTGTGTGACATATCATTTATAAACTCAATTAAGTATAATTGAAGTTTACCAACAGGAAAATATAGGATTAATTATAATTATCCAAATATACATCTGAATATTTCGTAGAATGCTGCTTACATTCTCAGCTACCTAGTTTGTTGGTGAACAGTTTTTTCACCCAGTCGACAAACACAACATTAACACTACGTCTTTAGCCTCTATCACATGACATTACTGGCATATATCGTGATCGAGTTACCGGTGACATCACGTAGAGGTAAAGGTGATTTGAGTAACCTTGATCATAGACGGCTACTCAATACTGCACCACATTCTGCGAGGTAGTAACGTAAAACTGGTTCTATAATTGTCGGTAAACCATTTTGGGTTAAGCTTGTACTATGGAACACGTATATCAATGATCAATTTATTACGGGTTTTGTTCTTTGGCATCTCGGTCTATATATATAAAAAATATATAAGCTAATAACTGTGATTAAGATGATAAAATATTATCATGTATATATGTCATACGGTAATGGTTTGAACTGAACCTTAAAAGTACTGTAGAATTCAAATGATAAATAGGTATCTCAATCACAGCACTATTGTTAAGATGTTGAACTCTAGTTTCGAACTAATAGTTCTCATCAGTATAGTAACTACCCAGCAGCTTATTTTTCTTTATTGACCCATACCATTACGTGCACAAATGTACACAAGTATACAAAAAAAAATACTGATTATAAAGAATATATTAAAAATAATTGTTCTGTGTATTTTCTTGTGACTTAATTTTTAAAATTTAGAAATTGTTTTCGAGGACAAATCAATACAAGAAAATACAGTATCGCGAAAGTTTGGTATAAATCTTTCGTTATAATCATAATGGATAGTTGAGAAACATGTCACTGTCTAATATGATTATCAGTTTCAATTATGAAGACTTCTGATGCTGAATGAATTCAAGAAGCTGCTGGAATTTGACCCCATGCAATTCGTTATGATTCGAAGCGATGCGCTGCGTTTAATATTTCCAAACTTATAAATAGGCGGCATTGAAATTAAGTTTCGAAAAAATAAAATGATGTTGCCAAAATTGTTGTATCAATTGAGCTTTATGTGATGGTGCTGAGTTTTGTTGGGATGTAATTTGTAACCTTTTCCTAAGATGGGATGCGATTCCTTTATGAAAAATCTTCCACAAAACACTATCCTTACGACATTACTATTATAATTTTTTATTACTATTATCAATTACTATTACAATTCTTTATATGTCACAGGTTATCTTTTTTTCTATTAAGCATTTAACTTTTTAGCTCAAAATTCAGCATTTATTTTCTTTTCCAAACTGTTAACATTATCGATGCAAAAATTCCAATCAGTTCAACATTTTCCAATAGTTTTTATCTTGCAGTTGTCATCAGCAATCAGCTCCAATCCTAGCTTGTTCCTTTCTAAAGATCTTTCTCTTCTTTTGGAACCTTTCTCTTCATTTTCAACCGCATATCAGTCCTGTAACCTTGTTTTCTGTCTATGAAAGCGGTAATATTTGGTGGATATTAGAAATATGGAAATATGTGGGAAAAAATCTATTGTTAAATGTTATAAATAAATAGGAAAATGGAAAATTTAAATTGGAAGCAGCATTGAGAAGAGGTAATTAAGAAAATTGTTAAATATAAGGAAATGATTGGAAAATACCGGATAATTAAAGTCCTAAGAACGTTACAAATTATGGTATCAAATTTGCCTTAATGACCTGGTTGATAAAAGCAGTCAAAGATCGATCGTTTATAGTTACAGCAGTCCAAACCACATAACAACTCAATTGTTAAAATTTACGCATACGTGAATTTCTTTGTATTCGAACCTTCAGGTTTCGAATCATTTCTGGTTGTGTTTTAATTTTCTTATAATTGTAACGCAAATATTTTATTCACACGTAAAGGCTGGATCTCAAGCTCACAAACAATACCCGGACTTACCTGATACATTCAGTGCAATTACACTATTACATCTGAATTTAATTTGTAGAATGCATTTCTTTGTAAGTACGACGTATAGACTTGTAAACAACTTGATTATAATATTTGTTAAAATATGCGTACATTGTCATTAACAAATTTTCGACAGAATTCATAACGTTGTGACTCCACATGATGTATTGAACTATTGAAAAACATTTAGCATGAATGATTATGTTAAATTAGTCTTATCGTGACTGCAAAGATTCGAGTGACAAAAATTACCATATTTCACACTATCAGCGAATCAGAAATCGGATCGTGTACGTAATATTTAGGCCCTGGGAACGAAGTTCCAAGGGTCTATTGTATTTGATTCCGTTCATGTAACGCCAAGAAATAAACACCTCAGAAAAAAAAAAATACACAGAAGTGCTTATAATTGAAAAAAAGTTGATTAAAGCATGTCCGTCCGTCCGTGCGCACGATAACTTGAGAATGCGTCGAGATATCGCTATAAAATTTTGCACGTATTACATTTATCTAATTTTTGAGGCTAAGTTCGAAGATGAGGAAAATTGGAGTACTCCTTCAAGTACCTCCCAAACAAACTTTTTACTCCTTTTTT
>JANSTX010056232.1:12542-25569 GCA_027564355.1 Penthetria funebris
TGAGATGTCATCAATACCGGGAGATTTTCTAGTTTTCAATGTTTTAATTGCTTGTTCAATCAGGTATTGGTTGACTTGTTACATGTCTTTACTAAAACGATTCCAGTATTCTTTTCAAATTTGTGTTATTTTGGCATTAATTCTGTTTCTAATTAGTTTATATACGCTGTATTCTACTAGGGTTTTTAAGCTTTTGTATTTTAGGTACGCCTGCCGTTTTTCTGTTGCCAAAATCTTCACTTCCATGGTTTAATGTTGTGTTTTGCATGGATATTAACTTCGTCAAACCGCTTCATATGTTGCGTTATTCATATTTTCTTTCAACTTGCACTATGCCTTTTGACGTTATCTTCATCATTGATGGAATTGTTCAAGATTTTAAGTTGTAATCTGTTCTCATATAGCTGCCTTGTAATTTTTAATTTTGTGAATATATTCTGAAATCTAAGGTTTCATTAATTTTGCAATTATTCTGAACTTACAGAGAATCAGCATATGATCCGTACCTACATAACCAGAAGAAAGAGCTTTTACATCAAAAATTTGTGACGGATGAAAACTTCTGTTTGTTATAATGTACTCAATAGTTGACTGTTGACCTCTGGTGTTATGCCAAGTGTATTTATGCTGATCTTTTTGTGAGAAAAAAAATTATGAGCGGTATTAATTTATACACTAAAACGGCAGTCTACTAAACTAACCTCCGACTTTACGACATTTGAAGCCATTTCCTACTTCTTGCTGTCGTGAATTTATGTGATCTATTTATTTTGCCGCTCATGTTCGGCAATCTGACATTTATATATTCAATATTTCTAGATAATTAAATTCCGATATCCCATCCTGACACTTGATATTGGTGTCTTTTAATATTTATTAGCCCATTCTTTCGATCAACCGTATTCACAAATAATAGTACATTACAAACTGTAGTCTGAAAGACCTATATTCAGCCCTTGGTACAGTTATCAATCGAAAAACTTTACCTTCAAGAATTCTTATTCGTTCCATTTAATGTGAAGATAAAAAGCATCTGATATTAAAGGACGAATTAATTATTTGTAGCATAGAATATTTTTATTTTTTTACTAGTTTTCATTAAGATATAGGAACCATGGCGATTAAGAAAGCCATAATAATTTCTTGTTATTTGGGAGGGTATAAGTGGTTCGTGCTAGATGACCAGTTATTCCCCTAAATACTATAAAATTGCAATGTTGGAATAAGGAAGAGGAAGGTAGGTCAGTAATATAAAAAAGGTGTACAAAATAGCTGCCGATACCAGACCCTGAATCACTATCGCTGATATACCAAATGAATTGGACATGCTATCTCCAATATTCAGCCTAAAATTTCTGTCTAAAAGAAAATTATGTATTAGTTTTATTATGTGGTTATTAAAGCCGTGAATATATTTTATATTTTAGTTTGTAGATTAGACCATTTGTCCGTACCGTATTAAATGCATGAATATATTTTAGTTTGAAAATTAATTCACTGGTCCCTAAACTGTGTCGAAAGTATTATTACAGTCTATAGAGCAGGGACGATAGTTAACTCATGGTAAACCGATGGCGTGACCAGTGGCAATTCAAGTATACACTGTGGAACGCATTAGAAATGACTTTACAAATAAATTGACAATTTTTCTTTTTTATTAGTGTCGCATAAAAGTTTTTCGTCAGACCTTTTGCGATATTGAAATTTAAGTATTGCGTCCCATTTTGCTAGCTTTTGTTCTTAACATTACAAACATACACTTGATAAGAATCAATGAAATAACCAACCTTATAATTGATTGTACTTTGTTCACTTTCCGGATGAACTTTCTTGTCATGTAATTTGAATGACAAATTACTATTAATTGCACATAATTATATAGTGAAAAACATACATTATTATTACAATTATATAAATAAATTTAAATATTTCAAATATAAATAAAAATGGATGCAGTCATGCAGTTTCTTGCATTTACGAAGCAAACCATACAACAAACATCGTATATTTTTATACTTTAAATATATATATAATAATAAAAATTCATTAAACATTAAAAAACAGTGACTCATTCTATTAGTGTTCCGAGTAAATCTCATAATAATTTTTTACATAATTTTAATTTCAGACATAAAACTTTATTTCAATTTAATTACAAAAAAAAAAAGGAAAAAAAGCAATACCTACAGACATTTAAAAAATGAAAATTTGTAATTTGCATATTTTATATGCAATAATTTTATTTGGCTTGCAATATTCACGAGCAGAAAAAACGAAAGACTGGTGGGAAACAGCAATATTTTATCAAATTTATCCCAGATCATTTAAGGATAGTAATGGTGATGGTATCGGTGATCTAAAGGGTATTACATCAAAATTATCATATCTAAAAGAAACCGGAATACAAGCAACATGGTTAAGTCCAATATTTCAATCACCAATGATTGATTTTGGTTATGATATTTCAAATTTTACTGACATCCAGCCAGAATATGGCACTATGAATGATTTTGATGATTTAATGACTGAAGCGAAACGTTTGGGTCTTAAGATTATATTAGATTTAGCACCGAATCATTCAAGTGATAAATGTGATTGGTTTTTACGATCCGTAAATCGTGAAATTGATTATGAAAATTATTATGTATGGCATGATGGTATTAAGGATGAAAATGGTACGATAAAACCACCAAATAATTGGCAATCAGTTTTCTATGGATCAGCTTGGACATGGCATGAAAAACGTGGTCAATTTTACTTACATCAATTTACAAAAGAGCAGCCAGATTTAAATTTTAGACATTCAAATGTGATCATTGAAATCGAAAATGTTATAAAATTTTGGTTGGGAAAAGGTGTAGATGGTTTTCGTGTCGATGCAATAAATCATTTATTTGAAGTTGAAGATCTTCGAGATGAACCTCAAACTGGAACGGATATGGATCCTAATTCTTATGGATTTACACATCATTATTATACAAAGGATTTGGTAACAAATTTTCACAATTTAAAATTATTTTATTTATATTTTAAAAAAGTTATAAAATATGTACAAATTTCAGTCAGAATCTTATGAAATGGTATATAATTGGCGAGACTTACTTGATGAATGGAAAAGTCTATACGGTGGTGAAACCAGGTAATTTTAAGTTTTGAATATGCATTTTAAAATTCAAAAATTCTCCATTAATCATACCAAACATTTGCCGAAGCGTTTTGTACAAGGAACCTTTGGAACATTGATTTTTAGATCGATTTGTGAACTGTATTTCATAAGTCGTTTCAATTTCACTCTAATATCAGACTCAGTTTGCAAAAAAAATGTCGTCGTAACGGACACCAATTAGACTCCATCTGATACCAAGCGGTTCACAGTTTACCTTGATCATAATCCAGTCCAAGATGATCAGAAACAGTAGTGGCGACAATATACATCTTTGTTTTACACCATAATGTACATCAAAAATATATATCAGCAAGCCTTCTACGATGCAAAACTCTACATTGTTAATCACAATATACACTGCGGATTATATTCATCAGTTTAGACGGATATTCCATAACTTTCTAGAATTGTCCACATCATACCACGAGCAATACTACCACATCTTACCACGATCAATACTAAAGTCAACAAATAACATACATAATAGCGTTTGCCAATCAATCTAGCAGTTGTACTTCACCCATGTGAATATTATTTTTTGCAAATTTGTTAGTGATACTTTGAAGATCTGTTCAGACAAATGTCAATAATACTCATATTGATATTTTTATCGATCTAGCTATTAGATACATTTTTGATATTTTTGTAAACAATCTTCAAATGATAATTTATTTGATATCTAATTATGATATTGAAGCAGCTCCTCTGGGATCTAAGAATAGCGATATGAGGTCTATAATGTCTAAATTTTTTCTTTAATTTAATAATGTTTACAATCCTCTGTGGCAGTGACATTAGGTTATGTATTATTATAGTTTCAGTGTTCAAATATTTGTTTTTAATTATATCGAATGCTAAATTAATATTATCATTAGTCATGCATCTATCGATGTGAAAAGAAATTTCATCGATGATGTTATCGATAGTCACGCTGAAAACTCTATAGTTTGACCTTAGTCAGGAATTTTTATGGAATGAATTGATGTGTTTAAGATTCTATTTCAAATGTTAAGAATAACTACCCTGTGATCTGATTCAAAGTAGAGACACTCTAGGTATACGGCATTTCGGCGATTCAGATTCATGGGTATCATTGAGTGAATATATTTAAGAACCTTTCAATATTAGATATTACGAATGAAAACTCGATTTTGGCATAATGAATGTTTTGCATTAAAATCGCCACCAAGAATTGATTTTCATGCTTATCATCTTAACTTCATCCGATTAACTTGTACATCTCACAGTTACATATACATTTAACATTGTAAAATTGTCATTTCAAAACTGAACGTAAGATAAAAAATGTCATAAAAAATAAATAGAATAAATATTTTTGATGTCAAATTTTGAATTTTTGAAATGTTTCAAATTAATCAAAATTGTTTTCTTTCACATTAGAATATTTGAATAAATGGTGAATAAATTCTGCATTACAGTACCGGTAATCAATAAACTTTAAGTCAACAGAAGGAAAAAAAATGCACAAGATTATTGAGGATTCTGAGTAAAATTAGTGAAATTATTCAAACTAAACAACCCTGGCATCTCAAATGGGAAATGCAAAAATATTGACTATTGGCAAATAATCGCGAGTCGGACATTATGTGTAATGATTTTGCATATTATAAGAGGTCAAAACAAAATGTTGGTATGTCTATTCTCATCAGGAGATTCTTCAACAAAAACTATAATTTAAGGCAACTCTTAAGATTTTATAAATTATGCATTAAGTCCAATAACGTTTATCACTGTTATGTACCATTTTTGAGCTCCAACCTTTTTGCCATTGACTATGTTTGAAGATGATTACATTGAATGGATAGCTATCACTGCCCGGGTGTCGAAATTAAAATATTTGGAATCTGTTATAAATTTTAAAAATAAAGTCCAGTTGTATCAATTTGATGCATCCGTGGGGTTTTATTTGAGAGAACAATGCCGCCAACAAACGTAAAGGAAATATGTATAAAAATGTAGTTTGACAGGCAATGAATTATAATTCGCATATAATACTTGGTTCTCGGCTGTTCAAAATAATTTAAATACATACAGACATTTATAGAGAAATATATTGAGTAACATGAAGGTGGGTCGACTCTGAATAAGGAAATATATGGAGTAACACAAGAATTTATTGTGTTATTCAGTGAGCTAACACAGAACAATGTCAGGGTATTTACATATAAATATAACCCCTAAAATATTATTATAGAATCATGATGACTGAAGTGTATGCTAACATTACATCAACTGTGAAATATTATGAAAATAATGATGGCACATCAGTCGGATCACATATACCTCTTAATTTCTTATTTGTCTCTGAATTAGATGGAAAATCAGATGCAAGAGACTTACTGTTTCTAATCAATAAATGGTTATCATATATGCCATTAGATAAAACTGCAAACTGGGTGGTAATTAAACATTTATTTTTTTTAATCAAATAATATAAATATTTTCTTTTTATCTGTTAGTTAGGTAATCACGATAAATCACGAGTTGCGTCACGTTTTGGCTCAAACCGTTTAGATGCCTTGAATATATTACTATTTACATTACCTGGAATTGGAGTCACTTATAATGTAATTTGATTATTTCTGTATTATGTATTATAGAGAATAGTTTAAAAACACATTTCACTACATATAGGGAGAAGAAATTGGGATGGAAGATAACAATAATATTAGTTGGGAAGATACAAAAGATCCAGCTGCTTTGAATACAAATTCTATAGTATTTAAACAGTTTTCCAGAGATCCTGTAAGGACACCATTTCAATGGGATGATACACCAAATGCAGGTAAATTGAAACTTCTTCTTCTTCTTCTTTCGTTAGGTCATAGACATGTGTTTTTCTAACAATTTAGTTTTGAAATGATGCGAATGTCCAATTTTTTCGTCATCACTTCGGAGACCTGGGTGTTATCTGATTGCAATATTCTTCCAAAATGGTCTCTCCAATAACACCTTCTGGTTCTTGTCCTCATTTTCTGCAATGAGAACAGCATCGTTCGCAATACAAATGATACTGATCAGTTGATTTCCCATTCTATAACCAATTCATAACCATATTGAACAATGTTGAGCTCAAAATATCACCCTGACGGATTCCAGTTAATATTTGTATTTCATTTGTGAGCTTTCCATTTACTGTGATTCGCGTTGTGTTATTAACGTTTATCTGCTGTACAAGGACAGTTATGTTTTGTTGGATGTTAGCGTTTACTAAAATGTTTAGAACATCGTCAAGTTGAATGCGGTCGAAAGCTTGTGCAAGATCGACGAAGCACATGAAAATTGGTGTGTTGTATTCACTGGACTTCTTTTACAAGTTGTCGTAATATGAATATCAATAGTTGATCTGTTCTTTCTTTTGTTCATTGCATAATTTTTCGGATCAGTTTTACTGCCCTTCTTAAATATAGGTATTGTTACACTAGTTCTTCAATCTGTGGGTATCTCTTTACATTCAAGTAGTTTATTGAACAATTTTGCAATCTCAGCAATTAGGTCGTCTCCACCATACTTCAGGCACTCATTTGAGATATCATCAATACCCGGAGATTTCCTATTTTTCAATGTTTTAATTGCTTGTATCAGATGTTGGTTGACATAAAAATGATTATCTTGAACTCTGTGCCTCGTATGTCTCAAATGAAACTCTTCTGTTCCATATAGCTGCCTTGCGCCTGGATCCATAATATGGATCCATAATAGATTCAAGTTTTAGTAATTTTGCAATTATTCTGATCTGACGAAGAATCAGCATATGATTCGTACCCACATTACCAGAAGAAAGAGTAGCTCTGTCATTCAAAATTTGTGAGGGATTTTCATCTCCGTTTGTTATAATGTAGTCAATAGACTGTTGACCTCTGGTGTTATGTCAAGTGTATTTATGCTGATCTTTATGTGAGAAAAAGATATTGTTAATTCGAAGTTCATTGTTAGCCCAAAAATCTATCAGTGCATCTACATTTTCATTTAGTGTTTATTATGTGGTTATTTAATATCGTCACATACTCGCTATGTCATCATGTTATCATTGGACTCTGAAGACTGGAATGGTCACTGCTGATCTTGATGATATATAATGAAACGTTTGTCCTATGTAAATTATATAATATATGATGTTCAATAAGGAAACTGAATAGGTACTGCAGAAATCTGTATCTAAGAATGAAAGAATAAAAATATTTATTGTCAAAAATTCCATTTAAAGTATTTAGTCGCATAATAATTTATTTCAAACATAAAGAAAAACTTTTTAAAATAAGAGTTTTTCTTATTTATACTTACATACAAAATAGGATTTTCATCAGCCAAAGAAACTTGGCTTCCTGTTAACGAAAACTACAAAACACTCAATTTGAAATTACAAAAGGTAGCAAACAAAAGTCATTATAAACTATACAAGAAATTAATTGAACTTAGAAAACACCAAACTATGCAATTTGGAAAATTAAATGCTTTGGCTCTCAAGAAAAACATTTTCGCCTATACAAGGTAGGTGTAATTTACTTAGAATTTTAAAGCTATAATAATTTATTCAAAAGAGTTTGATAACAACGCAAACAAACTAAGGTTTTTCAAAATTTACCAATGTACTAGTCAATGTAAATTCATTGGAAATATGCAATTACTTCATATTTTAATATATTCCATGTGTTAAAATTAAACTAAATTTATAAAATTACTGAAAGACTGGCTGCGTCTTAAATAATTGTTTGCCTTTGTTCAACAAGATTTCATGTGTTGAGACATTTTAACGTTTTGGTCAACCAAGTTTGGTTTAGAAATAGCAATACATGCATACTTTTGTAGTAAGTAAATTCATCGAAAAATTGCGAAATTGTTTTAATCATTCGAAATGTTACCAACTCCAAGCTGCTGCAACTAATTTTAAGCAATAGTTTGATGGGCTTGTATTTGGTAGAAAATGTCAACCAATCACTGTTTATATAATAAGTTTCAGCATTCACGTGTGAGTAAAATGTTGGTGTATCGTATCGTAATATTATGAGTTTTAACAACACTACTAGTATTATATGCAAATACTAGTAGGATTAACAAGAGCAACACAGCAGAAGATATATGAAAGATACTGTCTTTGTTATCGGTGATCAAAAATACTTGATGTCTTGCAATCATTTGCTGTGATTTCTAAAATTTTATAATTACTTCAAAAAACAAAACGCTCGTATGTAACATAGTTAAAGGTCCAGGTGAATTATGACAATAAAATTGGTATTCCTGAACAAGAGTCCGTTGGGCTTAAACTATGCCGAACTGTGACTTATTTTTTATTGTATAATAATTTAGATGTGTAATCGGCCACTCCATTCGTCACTGAGAGATAACATAAGATTGGAGAGGACAAACTAAAAATTATCAGAATATGAAAAACTAAATCACTCTTCCTCTCAAATACATACTTAGAAAGTGTGCGTAGCAAATAGCATAAGTAAAACGATTGCAGACCACAATAAACGTCACATAAGTACGCATATGTAGTAAATAGTATAAGTATACGAATGTAGATTGATCGTAAATGAAAACTATGCAGTATAGGCAAAATTAATCATCTTCGAAATAGTAAGAATACAAAACGTAATATTAATACTTAATGGCTCCAGACTTTCAAAATCAAAGTGTTTCTTGCAACGTCAAACAAGTTTTTCTTTAATTATAAAAGCTACGGTGATCGAGATAGAGAATGCTTTATCCGTAAATTGAGATTAAGAAGTATAAAAGATGAATGGATGTATGTATGTCGAAAAACTCCACTATAATAATTTTTCATGTCAGTGAAACTAAATTTTCATTGACTGGATTTAATGGTACTGCTAATTACTTTGTGTGCTTTTGAGGTATACAACTTTTAGATTATGGATTGCAAAGTTGCTTATTGACCACAATAATACCTATAATATTTATCATTTTCTAATTCGGTATTAGTGAGTTTCTGCCTCACAGTATTATTAGCAACGTATCTCATTTATTGTCGTGAGTATGATGAATTTGTATGAGGGTCGGCATCCGCACTTCGTAGTTTAGAGTCGCCTTAGTTATATTCGAGTTAATGCCTGAAGACGCGCTGTGTACAAGAGTTGAATATGAATGACTGTATATACTAATAATTGTATTATATATTCTTTGCATTGATATCATTTTCAGGGAATTGAGAAATCACGACACATTTGTTATTGTCATTAATATGGGAAAACGAAATGAAAAAGTTAATTTAAATGTGTTTGACTCATTACCGGAAAAATTGACTGTTATTGCTGCAGGCATAAACTCCACTTATAATGTTGGGTAAGTATCCTAAAGTATATAAGTTCAAGAAATGTTTTTTTCTTTTAATTTGGCTGTTAATTAAGTAACGTATATTTTCGGTATGATACCCTTTAATCCTAATGTTTTTAACATAAGTAAGTTAATTTTATTTTCATCTACTAAATACTAAAAGGGTTTTTTGTGTTTTTCCATTAACAGTAATGAGGTAAGTACTAATGAATTTATGCTCGACAGCTATGATGCGATTGTACTTAAGGAATAGAATTAGATGCAAGATTTAGCAGTTTCTAATGTATACATTTAATTAATTATTGTTTTATAAAGGAAATAATTAATTTCTTAACATTTTTAATGTTTTTATTATTTTTATTATTGTATGATTTGCATGAAAATTAGTTAAATTAACTTTAGCATTGATTAATTTTGACACCTTTAGAATCCCAATTTGTATAGTGGCATTCAGTAGGAAAACACATCAGTAGATGCAATTTTCGAGATTTTATTTCTGACTTCCTATTGAAACTAATACACTTATTGTGATATAACTTTAGTTGTAACAAGATAATATGTTAATTATTACTAAAATCTTAAAAATTACATTTTCTGATGTGTTCTCTAGAGCAAAAAACATATAGACAAACAAATTATATATCCTATAGAGTAATACTCGTATATTATTTTGTAATTCCTAATTTCCTAAAATGATTTTGTGCCGAAGCTAAATAATTTTTATTATGTATAGTGGATGGAATGACCGTCTGTTATGAAGGTTACACAATCAAACTTTACTTCCACACGATTTCTTTGGTAACTCGATCACTATAAATGTCAGTAATGGCGTGCGATCGAGGCTGAGAAGATGGTGTTAATGCGGTGTTTACCAACAGGTTAAAAAAGTATCTCAATAACATCGTTCTGTTGAAATATTTAATTGTGAAACTGGATAATTATGATTGATCCTATATTTTCCAGCAAATTTTATTATTATTGGACTTATATTTGATTTTACATGCATATTTGAAACGGCAAATTAACATAGTACTGCCGCTGTATACATATATGGGGCGTAAGGATTAAGATGATGATGACAGTAAAAAGAAAATGCAAGATCTGTAACTCATACTTCCATGTATGTACATATATATTATTAGGCATTATTTGCTTGAATTTGACTACCGCCGATTCAACAGTAGTTACATTGGAAGTGTCAAAACACAAAATATTTTCATTAGTTTCAATATAACAACAAAGACAATCTGCGACCTTGCTAACGCAAGCTACACCTAATGGGACAGATTAGAAATTAACGAAAGAAGATAGTCTTTATTTATTATTATTTAGTTACCTATTTTATTTTATAAATAAGGGATATATTCTGATTTTAAAATTTACCTGGTTGAGACAACATCCTCGAGATGAAGAAGAAGATGATGATGATGGCGAAGATGTTCTTTTACATTTCTACTAACTATTAACACATTATTTAAAAGATAAAAATACAAAATGAACAATGATGAGCCCAAATAAAACAACGAGCCACAACAGTTAATAAGCAAATTGCCACTCAATATCATAAAACCGTAGTAAATTTTTCTACGAAACAAGGCGTCAAATGGCAAAAGTCTTACACTACTGAGAATAGACAAATGTTAAATAAATTAATTTAAAGAGGTTAATAAATTCATTTAAAAAATCATTCGATAGAACATCATAGAAATGTTAAAGTAAGATCGTTAGTGTACATATTAAGATCATCATGATCACCATCATTATATTATATCGAATGCATGACGAAACTTTCCCAAATTCGATCTCAAATTAGGTATTCGATGGTTATGAATCCCGATGTGTGATTCATTGATTAAATTATCATTAACATCATCTTAACCGTTGCGTCTCAAAGGCGAATAGGGCGGCACAACGATGTTAATTTTTTCCCTCATCACTTTCATTTATTGGGATCAAATCATTGCCGTCCAATATGTAATCATTTAATCAAATTTTAGAATTGATGTGCGAGGGAATCAAAATCAGATGATTTGGCGCAAATTAGCACCAACATTTGTATGTTATTTGTATTGAATTATTGAATTTTACGGGATTAGTCAATATTTTCACGTAAACATGACATAAGTTGGCTTTTGTTTTTGTGTAATATTAAGAGTGATAAAGTCATCAGCAGAGCTATGAATCGGATATGTGTTGTTAAAGATGAGAGGTCATTAGTTAGTAATTAGCATTTTTCAATTTGTTTGACTACTAACATGTAACTTCAGATTAATCTGTAACTAGATCGTCATAATTAATGGCATGCATACAATTATAAATTTTGATGACTACTGAAAACATATTCAACAACCCGTAACTAATTATATAATGACAGTATACAATATTTCTGTATTTCTATTTTAGGTTTATTTTGTCAAAGCAAAGGCTAATGATTGAAGCTTTCGATGCGATCATTCTAAAAGGAATCCAATCAAAGGGACATTCTTATAACATATCACGAATCTTCTTTACAGTTTTAAATGGCATAAATTCATCATTATTTATTCAACATTTATTACTACTTATAATTTTTGCATATATACTAAAAATATTATTTGGTGCCAATTTTGACTCTCACACAAAGATAAAGTAGATATTTGCAGCATCATTATTTCGAATAAAATAATATAAGGTTGATAAACTTTAAACTGTTGCGTAAAGATTTTATTTATAAGGTCATCTATGTACGGGCGAATGGTAGAACGGACAGACTAACGCCGAATGACTGAACGAACGAATGACTGAACGAACGAATGACTGAACAAACGCATGACTTAACGGACGAATGAATGGATGAACGCGAAAAATGACGTATTATGGATGAAATTTGATAATTATGGAAATATTTGGTAAAATGTCGAATAATTTTTAATATCTACATAAATAAGTCTTTAATATATCAATGGCATTAGCTATTATCCTAATACATATTTAAATCAGGAGCTAGAAGTTTGATCAATAATGGGGCAACAATTCCAAATATAATCAAACTATTCGGTGGAGTAATTACCAATAATTTTATTTAAATTTTCTGAATTTTCTGAAATTTGCTGATTGTTCGATTTAAACTAGTCAATAATTAGATGTGGTTTACACTGACTTCAGTAAGGATTTCGGCAGAGAAACTAGCTGTTGGATGTCACCTTAGTCCCATTTTATTGAATTTGTCTATCGACATTGACGAAGTGGTTTCAGTTACAAGTAGAAAATGATCGTCTTATAACATCGGTTTCTACATACTTAACAAGCAATGAAGATGGTAAGTAAGCCGGATTTAATGTATGGAATGAAATAGTTGTCGAAGAAAAGTCAAAACAATATTTGGTATATCAAATGGTACTGTTATAAAAGTGTGTTTTGGGAGATTGCTATTTGTTACATACAACGTTGATTCCCTGATAAATAGATAATTAGCGTAGATGCTATATTGGTAGAATAATAAAATATTTACTTGCACTTTAACAAAAACTTTATTTTATCTTAATTCTATTGGAAAATACAATACAA
>JANSTX010056243.1:0-25566 GCA_027564355.1 Penthetria funebris
TTTTTAAAAAAATATCAGAAAATCATTTCAATTTCAAATTAGCACCCCCGACCTGAAATTTAGACTTTAGTAGGTTTATTTCGATGACCGGGCCTCACAAAAATTACTATAAACTACAAACAAAAATGTTTTCAATCAACGTTCTACATACGTAAAATATTGTATTGAAAATAATTTCAATATTCTGCTCGCCTGTTACAGATTTGATGATTTTGAAATAATTTCAGATATTTATTAGGATGTAAAAATGCTTTTATTATAACTTACAATGTATTATGAAACCCTAATTCATTGGGCGAATTATTGAGAAAAATACATGTTTTTTTTTTCATGCTGCCGGTATGGTTGGTTGGTTAGTAGTGGTGGATCTAAGACTGATTCTTGCAGATGTGCACATTAAAGCCATCTCGTGTTGTTTAGAAGAGCCACGACGGGTCTTATAGTTGCAATTTCCAATAGATTAGGTAGTATATGCCTACTCAGCAGCCCATACCTCTGTTAAGAAAGTGCTGGGCATTTGCATGGAAGGTGTTCTATAGTTTCCCTTTCATCTACATCGCCGCAACTGCAACAAAAAGAATTGAAAGGGACACCCAATCTTGACGCGTGGTCCCTGACCGGCCAATGTCCCGTGAGCACAGTCATAGACCTGGCCACATCCCGACGTGATAATCGCTGGAGTTCTTTCGTTTTATTTCGCCCAAACTCGGGCCATCTAGTATCAGTTTTGCACGATGGTCAGCGGCGGTTTCACAACAATAGTATTCAGATAAGAAACATTGAGGGCCAATCTACTGGTGCCTGAAAAGTAGGCAGAAATGAATAGCATTTTGCCATCGTTTTCAAGGCGAAATAAGATGGCAGTACATTCTATTGAAGTAACTTGAAGATTGATTTGTCTAGCGTCGAGGTCGGTTTTTATAAGGATCGCAGTGCCACCACCACGACAATTGACATTATTTACTCTGTCTGTTCTGAATATTTTATAACCGTGCTACCTTATGTTTGACGTTAAGTTTAGAGTTTCGGTGAGACGTATAACGTGTGGCTTTACCAAATGGTTGCGTTCCACTAGCTCATAACATTTTTTATTACTCACTAAGGAGTTTATATTTAATTGAATTACCCTTAATTGGTGCATTTAGATTAAGCAGCAAAGATCAATGATAAAACGGAGAATAATTTCCTGACGACGGTCGGAGCTTTCGTTTTTATAATCGGAACTAAAAGTTTTTACTTTAAGAGCCAAAGTGAAGAAATCGCAGCCAAATATGTTATCACATTCGGGCTGTAGTAAGTTTAAGGTGTTATCTGAAGAGGATGTTCGGTTTAATGGTGGTAAGTCTGTATTGTGGACTTGGTCCAAGGGTCTGACGTTTGTTGTTGAAGGTTTCTTTGAAGTGAGTGTGGTGATGCATAGATTATGTTCGTTGTCTGAAATTGATTAGTGTTTTGACTCATCGCATTGGCATTGGAGATGCTAGGCGTGATGAAGTTTTAAAGTGAGCTCAACTGAAATTCGCGACGTTCGGTCGTCATTTGCTTCGTATTGTTGAGTTTCAATTTCAGTTCCTTGTATCTGATACAACCATGTAAGTTAGCTGTGTGGTTGCCATTAAAGTTTATGCATTTGGGTGTAGATGTTATTTTTAGAGAACGATTAAGGGTTCTTGGACATGTGCCAGGATCATGAATATCAGTACATTTAATACACCTGTACTTTATGTTGCAATTGGAAGCCGCATGTCCGTAGTTTTGGCATATATCCTTGTATTCAGTAAATATCTATTTGTCATGAATATCTTGTCATCGGAGTCGCTAGACTGTCTGACGACGAATAATTAATAATATTTTATTAACTTTTGATTTTCACTGTATCACCTTATTACTAAATGTTTTCAATTCTTGAGCGACTTGCGCGAGTTTTATCGATTTAAGCATATTGTTCTAATGCTCCAGGATCCAAATCTAGTTTGTTTATCAAAGTCAAAAGTCTTCATCGTATTTACTTTTGATCCAAGGCCATTTGTTGACAATTCTCATCCAATTAAGTGTTTCTGCGTTGTACGCTGCATACCCACAGCTACGTGGATGTTAATTTGGAATTGGGTGCCCAATCGCACCATTTCGTTCGTCTAATTTTAGTAGCTTTTTTTTTTTTTTTTAATTATTCCAGTTGTCCATTTCTTCAACATTCTTTTCTTGATTCTACATTTGGTACCTTTCGATAGCTAAACATTCACACTTCATTTGGTCTAAACGCATATTTACTTATCACGAGTAACAACAGAATAAATTTCACATCCAATCCATTTTATTAGTTTATTTTATTAAAAAAAATCAATTTCAAATTAATTAATACAATTTTCTAGGAAACCTAAGCCCCATAAATGTACAGGTGCTATTAAAATTAATTGATGTAAATTAATGGGTAAAATGATTTTTAATTTCGCTATAAATAATGTATAGGTGGGTGGGAAAGAGCAATTATTAAAAGGATTTTATAAAAAAAAAAAAAAAAAATAAAAAATAGGAACAAGGCCAATAAAAGCACTTGTTGGGTGGAAGTGTGGATTTAATTGTTTCATTATTTTATGTATATTTTGTATAAATTATAAATCAATGTTTGCATATTCAAAATGTGATTTTAATTAAAATTTAAAACATTAATTCGAAACCTTTCATTATACGTTGCATCATCGAATAATTCGACATAATAACATTTGCAATAACAGGTGGCGGCGGAAGAATAGACCATCAATTTCCGTTCACAGTAACAGATTAGTACACATCATCAATACAAATATCCGTTTTCAATGATAAAATCACCATTAAATATAAAGCCGAATACAAATTGAAGTGTAGACAAACATTTACACAAATATTATATAATCCCATCGAAATTCATCCCTCTGAAAATCAACAATTTATGGGTGTGATATTATTGTGCATGGAAAGGTTGATAATAAATACACCAAAAACGTTATAACCCTTACATACACCTTTAAAAAAAATCCCTTTTGCTATGTGAAATTCAAAATGTTATTTGAAATTTAATTAGAATTATTTTGGTAGAAAATTTAATTTCATATATAAAATCGGAATCTGTAATCCCTTAGACAGAAAGCTAAATTAAGGTAGGGTGATTGAATTACAATTTCAATTTGAATACATAATTGGCATGATATTTTATAAAATACCGGAGATTAATAAAATATATATGCAATCATCTAACGTCTGATGTATATTTTGTGGTAACAACTGAACAGATATATGTAGAATTTTGTCTATCTTATTCTGAACATTATAGTTACACAATAGGAAAACATCTAACCAATTCAATTGTACATCTATGCATTCGTCTTGAATCGGGGGGATGTGTAATTAAAAAAAAAAAACATCCACTTAAATAATGTTACACAACTATCTGCATGTCACTGACAATTATATTACACCACAATTATATCTTATACAAATAATATCGCGGCTCCATCTATTACCAATTTTCAATGAAAATAAAAAACATCGAAAATAATGAATAGCACAATTTTGGAATAAACACTACAAATGACATTTGGTGGAAAACAACTATTAAAAAATAATACTAGCATATTATAAATATTGATTACTCAATGCAATGCGCCCACAGGTTGCGGATAGTGGAACGGCCTCAGCATGTACAATATGGGTGTTATTCAAAAGGGAAGCGAAAAATCAACGGTCATGTGGGAGTATCTCTGTGATTACTGTGTGGCTGTAGTGAACAATGATGACATAGTATTAATAGCATTATTAAATGACCACAAAGTATCAGATTGCCGAACATAAGAGGCAATAAAAAAAAACAGCTCACATCAGCTTACGGCAGCCTGAAGTAGGAAATCATAGTTTAGTAGGCACTAGAAAATTAGTCTCAGATAATTAATTGGATTTACACAAGAACAGGAACGAAGGAGCAAAACGTAAATGGAAAAATAATATATTGCGATATACTTGCTGGTACATAACATCGTTCAGCAATAAAGACCAAGAACTGTTACTGAAAATAAAGCACTATAAAATTGTGCCTTATTTGAAACGATAAAAAAAAGGAAAAACCCACAAATGGATACAATGATTATGTTCTCATATATAGTGGCAAGGATAATGACCAAAGCGGGCTCATTCGGGTGTTGCTTTACTTTTGCATCAATTGTACTTATGCGCCGGATGTACATAAATCCACGGAAAAAAGCCATTTTATGATGGCTTGCAGCAGGACTTCGATAGCTTAGAGATCAAGATAATAATTTTTATGTCAACCAACATCTGATTGGAATAATCAATTAAAGAACATAAAATAAAACAAAAATATACAATTTTCCGATATTGATGATACATCAAACGAGTGTCTGAAAAATGGTATGAATAACCTAATTACTGTGATTGTTAAACTGTTACTGTTACATTACTTGAATGTAATGAGATTCCCACATATTGGAGAAGTATTATAGCAATACCTATACTTAAGAAAGGCAGTAAAATTGATCCGAGAAACAATCGTTGTATCACTTAATTAAGTACATCATCAGCTGAACCTTTGCACGCCTCGAGCGTGCATAGGGCGACATTACCATGTTAATTTCATCGATTTCAAATATGCATGTAACATGGTGATTGCTTAATTGACCTCAATGATAGTCGGTTACTCCATTCGTTACAATGATAGTCGGTTACTCCATAGTTCAAAAACTCTTCACTAAAAATTATTGCCAATAAAATCCCGTCCTGAGATTTTCACACCGAAACACCGATTTTCTTGTGTTTCGTCTAACTTGAACAAATTTTGTGATAGTTTGAGCCAAACATTGTTCAATATGGTTATGATAAAAAAAAAAACATACTGAAAAATAAAATCTACTAGGCATTGGATATCGAATGGAAAATCAACTGATGAGTGTCATTTGTTATGCGATGTTGTTTTCATTGCAAAAAAAAAAAAATGAAGACGATTTGCAACGTCTAGAAGCTATCGAGATGTTACTGCAGACGTTCGCTATCAAACCAACAAGGCTGCATCAATATCTGAATGGCTTCATGACATCATTTGAAGAAACAGGTTCATATTGCTGGAAAACATAGACCGACGAATTTATAAAACATGTGTAATACCCATTTTAAATAATGCTGTTAGAAACTCGCAGTGATACGCGAAAATCTCAACTACTTATGAGGACAACAGAAATTAAGATCTTACGTACAATCATCGGCCATTCACACAGAGAGACAGTACCTGAAGTTCGAGATGAATGTCAAATTCAAGGCATAGTAAGATGGACAAAAATCAGAACGCGTTATTAGAGAGACAATGTTGAATGAATGCCAGATAATAGAATTGCAAATATTGCAATGAAACAACACCCAAGTTGAATATGGCCTACAGAAATTTTTGTTTACCATTCTCTGGTCAACACCATCATTACACTACATACTCTACTACTGATACTAGACTCATGGATAACTATTTATTCGCCATATTACGTTATGGTAGATCCAATTGCACACAATTCTGTTCATCACATTCAGATCTGGCAGTCTCCACAAATTCACATTTGTTGTTGAATTTTATCAGATCATTAAACCAAATTGTTCGAGCTGTGTTTTATAAGTCATTTTAATTTCAATCTCATATCTGACTTAATTTGAGTTAGCAAACAAATGTCGTCAGTGAATTCAAGAATTTTCAAGTTAACATGCCATCAGATGCCATTCAGTTCAATAATTACCAATACGAGTAAGCATAATTATGGAAAAAGACAGCCTTGTTTTCCATACCCTGTAATGCTCAAAATACAAAATAACTTTTTATTGACTCATAACGATTGAGGAGATGGACATTAAAAATGTCAGAAGCCCCGTGTAAAATTCAGAAAACGCATCCCCAGAAAAATGGTTACGCAGACGAGAAGTATGCGACATAAATGTGCCGAGAAATTTAAACCGTTTGTCAAAATAATTTTTAGATTAACACGTGTCAATGTCTTGCTTAGCTTCAGTTATCAGACCAATGTCATTCAAGTTGACTGCCTGTCACATACATCTAATTATATATACTTTTCTCCATTCATCTGGAATATCATCAGATACTAGCATTAAGATTGAATTCAATATTGATGGGATGCCATTCATCTTCGTAGTAACCTGTACTCTACGCTTGGCTATATGGCACAATAAAAAATTTTCAGTATTTACTTTTTTCCAAACGAATGGTCTAGAATTCTTATTGATTATTTTTTGTCACATTTCTCTTGAACATTATCAGGTCTTTTGAAACCCTGAGGATTCCGGTAAGTACGTATTTTACACTATGACCTTATTGTGTCCAATTCCACTTTTTTCAGTATGCAATTATGTACATCGCCTCCAAGTTTACCAGTCAATATAAGTTTTTTTTTATTTGGCCAAGAAACTTTCTACCTGTCATTATTGAATTCCACGTGCCATCACTGATCCATTCCTGCCCTTCATAGTCAATGAAATCAAGACCATCAGGTCAGCAACTTGATGATTCGTCAAATCGTTCATTAACTGTAATTATCAAATACTGATTACTAATGTGTTACAAATGTGTTCCATATGATTTGATTCCACGCCAGACGACATTGTTCTTCTTATCGAATTTTGCTTAATCCAAGAATTAAATTTTACTTGATATTGGTGTCAACACTGGCAAAAATTACTGATTTAGACTTAGATGTTGTTATTTTAAATATGGTATTGACGTCTTTGTGATGTCCTTCGAAGTTTTGTTGGCCACTTTTAATTCGCCAGTTGAAAGTTTAACTATTAATTTTAATACAAATCTTAACATTGAAACAATTATTTGTGCGCGTTGCGATTCCATAAAGACTATCAAATGACGGTTGATAATAAGCATCTGGCAACCGATTCAGCTGTTAAGTATTGAAATTAAAATGCTTTTGGGCATCTATTGATTGTATCGATGTATGTCAATATTTATGTGGGTGAAGCGTTGAGTGCGGACAAAAGAAACTCTGATAATGGTACCTTATTTTATGCCATTGAACTTTTGCAACGCTGTCATTGTTTATGCAATGTCCAACAAATTTGTTTTGTACACTTTTCCCATACAAATCTGTAAGAATTGAATTTAATTAAAATTTCAATTACCTGACTTAGTGTTTAGAATTGTTTGAAGTTCTAAATCTATTTGTTCTTAGACAGCAATCTTTTCAAAATTTACCTCATGCAAGCTTTGTCTGGTATTTGAATTTTCAGTTTATGCATTTTTTTAGCATTTCAGGTTCCGGGTGTAGTTGCCATAATTTCGTAATGTATAAGTCATCATCGTATTTCCGGTTAAAAGTTATGTGTCGATATATTATTCTGAATATCCTTAAATATGGGCATCCAATTTTTTTTTTTAACCATTCCCTGTTAATCTGTTTTTAATGGATTTTTTTTTTTTTTCAAATACTCGTACCTATATTGAATTTTAAATTAAACTGTCACTTCCAGTAAAGGATATAAGTTTATAATATTTGTAAATAATTCATCTTTGAACTATTCCTTTTTTTCCATTCTCAATGGAAAATTAATTTTTTTTCCTCTTCTGCATATAAAGGATTCTGGAAAAAGTATTGTTCGCTTAAAAAATAGATTAGGATTGTTATTGTAAATTGGGAAGGTGATGGATGGCAAATGTGTATATTAAGCAATTTTTTAAATTTTTGTCGATTATCTTACAGCATTTTCATTGTTACATAATAAGGAATTGATTTCTCGTATTGTCATAGCCTTCTTCACTCAATCACACTCGAAATAAGCTGTTCCATGGACGTATTCACACAGTTCTGATTGATTTTTTCTTTCCGACTATTTAAAGTAGAAAACACAAATTACTTTAGTGACGAGACGTAATTAGTGTGACAAGACACCTAATTGTGCTACCGAATAAAAAATAAATGGAATAATTAACGAACAATTATTGAAAGGGTTGCATGTGACTGGTGATTTCATCATCATCACTTGCAAAGTTAAAAGATTCGTTTTCGAATGCAGTTTGTACTCCTTGACTCTTTCGGATATTTAATGAGGATATTTACGCCTTATCATCTGAAATAGAAATTGTCGTCACAGGAGACTTCAACGTCTATAATATTTCTTATTATATTACTGTAATTTCACCATCGCTTTTAATTGCCAAAGATGCGCCAACGATTTTCTACATATTTCATCTTCAGATACGAAATCTGTATTAACATCCGTTTCCGAGATATTTGCAATTTAAATATAATTGACCTTCTGTAGATTATGAAGTCCTGATACAAATCCGCAAACCTATGAAATGCATCAACATTTTTTATCAGAAACAAAAATTGAAATGTTTCGTAACCGGTTGGAGATAGGGAGATGTTGTAAACGGTAAAATACGTAATAATGCCTACTACAGTTTATACTCATTTGCCAACAATTAGTCTAAAATATCGAAAAAACTCGTGATATTACTGTAAATTCAACATCGCTTTTAGTTGCCAAAGATACGCATCAACTTTCTACATATTTCATTCTCAGATACGAAAACTCTATCTATAACCGTTTCCGAGAAATTTAAAATTTAAATAAAATTGACCTTATAAAGAGTATGAAGTCCTGATACAAATCCACAAACCTATGAAATGCACCTACATTTTTTATCAGCAACAAAAACTGAAATGTCTCGTAAACGCTAGGAGAAAGGGACAATTTGTAAACGGTAAAATACGTACTAATGCCTCTTCTTCATCTTCTTCTGCTTCGTTTTGTTCTTTGTCCTCTTCTTCTTCCTTGCCTTTTTCCTTATACAGGGTGGGCGCCCTCCTACTTCTCAAACTATTTCTCCACAAGTTTCTGTCCTGATCGTCATTTTCTGCATTTAATCTGTTCAAGTCATTTTGAACAACTGATAACCAAGTGGCTTGTAGGCGACCATGTTTCCTTACATCGTTTCCAATATTCAAAGCCAATTTAACGTAATAAGTTTCCGGTCCACGCATTACGTGACCATACCATCTTAATCTACTTTGAGTGATTATGTTGGTGATGGTAGTAACTTTTAAACTGCCTTGAATATAGTTGTTATGAATTCTGTCCTTCAATGTTAGACCGGATAACCATCTTAACATTCTCATCTCGGTTGTGTGTAGTTTCTGCATATGATCTTTTTTTACTACTGCCCAACATTCAGAACCGTAAGGCATTGCTGGTCGAACAACAATTTTATACATAGTTGACGACATTTTTCGATCACATAAAACTCCAGGCACTGATATCCATTTGATTCAACCGCGCACTTTATTCGATGTTGAATATCATCATCGATTTTATGACTTGTTGTGATAAGCGATCCCAAATGTTTGAAATTTTCAGTAACGGCAATTGGAAGACCATTCAATATGATCGTGCCTCATTGGGCAGTCGAATGATTACCATTAAATACAAAATACATGTACTCTGTTTTAGTGTGACTGATACGTAGACCGTTGACCTCCAATACCGAATTCCACAGATTTATTTTGGATTCCAATTCAATTTGATTCTCACTTATTAACACTATGTCATCTGCAAATAACCATAGTACTTAGAAGCGGATCCTGTAATGTACCAGACAGATGAATTGCATAATAGTTATAAAGATTAATGGGCCTAAGGCAGAACCCTGATGCACATCAACGTTTACATTGAATGAGGTAGATGTTCCACAATTTGTTCGAATTCTAGTGCTAGAAATCATATACATATCTTTGATTGTAGAGGTATATAGTTAAGGAACAGTTTGAGATATTAATGCCTGTCAAATGAGATCTCTAGGTACTCTATCAAATGCCTTTTCAATATCTATAAATGTCATATGGAGGTCTTTTTTATTGTCTCTGAATTTTTCAATCACTATACGAAGTGTTTGTATAGCATCAGTTGTTGATTTGCCTTTCACGAATCCGATCTGATTTTCTGAGATATTAATTAGATCACGGAATCTAGTGTCCAAAATGTATCCAATATCACCCAGATATTTACAAAGATCTGATGGGATGTCATCTGGACCAACTGCCTTATCTCGCTTCATTCTTTTCACAGCAGACTGGTCACAAAATTGGATTTGATTTCGAAATCCGTTGGGGAATATATTCTTCATTCAAAAGTTGATTAAAGTTTTGCTTCCACCTATTGTTTACTTTATGTATTTGATAGAATGTATGTCCTTGCCAGCTGCATTTCTTTGCGTAGCAATTTTGTATATCTCGTTTTGATCGCCATACTCAAGACGCTCATATAGATGTTTTGTGGCTCTAGATTTAGTAAAAGCTGCCGCCCTTCGTGCTTCTCGTTATGCTGTTTTATACATTTCTAAATCGTCATTGAAGCGAGTTCTTTGCCAAGTTTTGTATGATGTTTTCTTTCTCGTGATATTTTTCTGTACCTCGGTATCCCACCACCAAGTGTCTTTTCCAATATGCAAAGAACCCTTTGACATATTGACGAATTGTATTGACTTTTCTTTGCAAAGTATTTTAAAGTCATTCCACATAACCTCCGGCTCCCGATCATCTTGGAAATTGGGACTTAAGTATGTAGAAAGCGTTGTTATAAGACGATCATTTCCCATATGTAATAATTACTATTACCAAAATCGTAGCCACCATGACAAACATTAAAATTTCGATTTTTCTTGCCAACATGTCCATTTAAATAACCCATAATCAGTTTGGTTTCAGTTAATGGAAGACCTTGTAAAACTGATTCCAGATGTTCCCAAAATTCCATCTTTGTGAATTCATCGGATCCTGTTTGTGGAGCATATATAGAAATAATATTTATCGTTGGTTGATTGTCTAATAATATCTTTGAAGACATTATCCGATTCTTTATTCTATCTACAGACACAACCCTTTTCTCAATGTTTCTGTCAACAACTATTCCGATACGGTTTTTAGTCTTCAACGTCTAGAATATTACTTATTTCATTACTGTAATTTCAGCATCGCATTTAGTTGTCAAAGATGCGCATCGACTTACTACATATTTCATCTTCAGACACGAAAACACTATCTATAACTGTTTCCGAGATATTTGCAATTTAAATAAAATTGATCTTTTTAAAATTATGATGTCCTGATACAAATCCTCAAATCTATGAAAAGCACCAACATTTTTTATTAGAAACAAAAATTGAAATGTCTCGTAATCGGTTGGAGATAGGGAGATGTTGTAAACGGTAAAATACGTATTAATGCCTGCTACAGTTTAAACTCATATGCCAAAAATTCAGCCGCAATAATTAGTCGAAAATATCGAAAAAAAACTCTTGATATTACTGTAATTTCAGCATCTCGCATTTAATTGCCGAAGATGCGCATCGACTTTTTACAAGTTTCATCCTCAGACACGAAAACTTTATCTATAACCGTTTCCGAGATATTTGCATCTGAAATGAAATTGACCTTCTGAAGATTATGAAGCCCTGATACAAATTCGCAAACCTATGAAATGCATCAACAGTTTTTATCAGAAACAAAAATTGCCATGTCTCGTAAACGGTTGGAGACTGGTACATGTTGTAAACGGAAGACTCACGGCTATTTTGGTTGGTGGAATTGATGGGAATTTCTAACTGTTGCTTTCATAATTTTTGTCTATTTTATAGTGAAAAAACTCTTATTTGTCACAAGTAAATTAGAGCCGATTAAGGACTAAAAATTAAATATTTATATATAAATAAATTAAATTTATATTGCTAATTATGTATGCACAATGTATTTATATTCAGGTTAATCTATACCAGAGGAATATAATTTATATATAGCCTGATATATATTATACTCCTTCCTGTTTCTATATATAATATAATCAACACATTTAAATGAACGTGATGCTTTAATATTAAAATCCTCATCCTTATTTTCTTATTTGCAGCAAGAACTTTCCCATATTATAAAATAAGGTTACAGGTTATATACTCTTATGCTCGTGTACGAGTACGTACATCCATTTCAAATAATATTTGAAGGGATATTAAATATTTAGAATATCCTTTCCAAGGCGAAATGATATGTACATAAAGTGCCTATATAAAATTCATTCACATGTTGCATGTACAAGGACGATATATATTCGATAAATGTTTCATTTTATTTTTATTATTAAAACATATGAGTAATGCAAATGAGTGTCCTCATATATTTTTCAGGACATTATCCATCTTTAATTGAACATTGATCTGTCATTGGTACATAACATAAATATTTCAGTTTATATTTTAAAGGACTATAAAGTTGCAGCCACTGACAGCACATTATCTAGAGTTTTAAAAATGTTCTTATGCCCTGAAGACAAGCCGTATTTGATCCCTTTTCTGTATTTCTATTACTGTTAAACAGTTTACTTGTTTTTATTGGCGAATGTTTTTTACATTTGAATTTGACTTCTGACAGTACTTAGAGTCCTGTATATCTCAACTGACCTTATATTCTTTGTTAACAGTCTGCAAATTATCGTTGTTTATTCCAGTTCTTGACCTCTATGTTTCCTTTTGTAAATGTTTTAAAAATCGGTCACTGACCCCACCATTGTTTTTAACATGTTAGGAGCCAGAACTTTATCCATAATTAATATTAAGCCTTCCACTTTTATATTTTCCTTTGAAGCCAAATCGCCGTCAATTGAACTAAATGGAATTGAGTTCAAATATGCCTAAATCTGATAAAGTACCGTTATTTCTTCAAATATAAGAGTTACAATAGTCCTTTTTTGATTTTTAAATACTTTTACAACGGTTTCATATATTCTTTCAAAGTAACGCGAAAAAAAAATGGAAATCTGTTCCATTATTCAACATATCGTGAAAATTATATTGGTCTGGCCATAATGTCACTGTTCAAAGGCGCTGGAGAATAGTTCGAAAGTTGCTTTCCCCATTTTATTAAACACTAACGCACATGTCAGAATCCATAATCACTAAATCTTATGCATATCGACTAATTTGATTCTGATTTTTATACATAATTAGGAGTCAGAAAAGAGTGAAGGATACTTCTCCCCGTAGAGTTCTCTTATGGATGCATTTTTTAATGTAATCAATACTGCCCAATACCTAATTTCTGGCTCCATATAAAATAGATTCAGCAATTCATCATTAAATCCTATTGGCTATTATGTTCTAATGAAATTAAAAAGTTCTGACATTGCAAATTAGTCAACCAAAATATGGTGAAATTGATGTTAGCTCATAATAAAAGGTACTCAATTTTATGTTAGCACGGTCAGAACCAATTATCAGTAAATAGTGTTTCACATGTGAGTGGTCACTCCGTATTTTTTGCATAAATTCACAATAATATAAGTTTTGTGTTAAAAATATCTATTTAAAATGTCATTAAATTTTTTATTACAGGGAAATTTATTAACATCATATTGTCAATACGGCGAAAAAGAAAAATGGAGACGCTCAATGCTGACAGTAGTGTTGTCATACTTAAATTATTGACATATTTGAACAACGAAAATATTTTACCAAATAAAAATAGTATTTTAAAATGAAAATTTTTAAATTTGATGCACTTCATTTGCAAGTTCACAATTTTTTTTAGTAAAACAAAAATATAAAATATTTGAATTTAATTAAAAGAATAACTAGTAGACGGTCGACATTTAGCAATAGTTTCAATTTTTAAATATTGAAATCATCAAAACAATATAATGTGTTACTATAAATTATGCAAAGTTATCCGATTTTCATATGTACTATTATTATTAGCAAATATTAATGTAAGAGCTCAATTAGCCTGGTCACCAATTCAAGTAGACTCTGAAAGTAAGTACAGATTTTTTTTTATTTTTTCCAATACACAACATTTCCGAAAATATCTCATCATTATCTTGTAAATGGGAGATCATAGGGCATCAATGAATAACCGTCATTGTTGATGATCTCTTAGCAGCACCTGCACTTCATTTCAAACCATACTGCTGGTACTATATACTCTTTAATTACGGTTATTCGCCACTTAGATGCATTTTTACTTCTTCTTTGTCGCCTCCATTTACTGTCTGTTTTTACATATTCTCGCTAGAGTTTTTATTTGGCCAGCCAAAATTAACTATCTACTCAAATAAAACAATATTTGTTTAATAAATGCAATAAATTGTAAGTAAATAATAATATTATAATATTAAATAATATTCATATTTTTTTCTGCAAATTATTGGAGTAGATAAATTAATTAAAGGTTTAAAACATGATTACTATTTTATGGCAATTTGAGTAAAACAAGATGGCAACAAGAGATGGCTTGCAATGAAAGCATAATAACAAGTTTTCGCTTACAAAAATGAACGCACCCAAAATTTGGCATATGAACTGTAATGGGTTGACAGTTATTCTGCTATTATAGTAGTTTGAAAACATAAGCTGTATGAACAGGAACATTTAATTTGTATGTTAATCCAATTGAATATATCATATGAAGTCATCTATTCATCTATAGTTTGCCAGTTTACTCAAAATGTCTAGAATTACTGGCCCTTAGATCGTATTAGTTATTGAGACCTTGTACCCAGGTACAACATTGAGTTAACGATTAAGGGGCTATAATAATTATATGTCCCGAATGATGATTCGTGTGCACTGAGAAGGGTTAGTAATTCTGCAGATGGGTAACCAAAGTATCAGTTATTTAGTAGATTTCCATTAGTCATTAACAAACATACTGTTTTGCTAAAAGAGTATATATTGGTATTATAATCATCAGATTCTGTGACAATTTCAACAAATACATCTGAAACACTGATAACATCTCTGTTTGAACTAGAAAAGATGGCAGAGACGAAAAGTCATTTACTGTTCATCTTCGATCTGGAATAAGTCGTCAGTATATTCATTTTTTTATAATGGTCTTGTTGTTTTCCCATCAATGTCAATTCTTATAAGAATTGTAAGAGATATGACGTTAGAGGCAATACTCAAGAAATTACATTCGAATATGTTCAGAAATTGTGCTTCAATAGACCTCAGTGGGTATTCTGAGCCAGTAATTTCATGATTAGATAAGAATGGGAAGTTTATTTTTGTGCATGAGGATTCGGTTTGACATAAATGTGTAGTTTTACCCATACGATCAGCATGATATCTTGTGATATTTCTGTATAAATGGAATTTGTTTTTAATTTATGTATTATAACCACTACAAATCAGTGTGGATCGAAAAAAGTGTGATTTGATTTTTTTAATTTATTAATTAGTTTTAAATAAATAACAATAAAATGAAATATTCAATTTAACAAAAAGGTCAAGTGGATTTGTGGACAAGAAAATCAACAGGATGTCCATGTTCGTGGCAACAAGAAAATCGTGATGAACAAAATTGTGCTTGTTGTGTTAAAGGTGGATGTCAGTGTGGTGAACAGTCGCCGGCTAGATGTGGCCAATGTGGTCTAGAACAACATTGTGTAAATAGTAAGGAATAAATATTATTATTTAGTTTGATCTCGGTTACATAAATATTCTATTGACTATACAGTGTGTAATATAACATTGGATTCAAAGGCATTACAAAATAGTTCTGGCTGTGCATTTGGACAAATTAAATCACCAGCACTACAGGGACCAGCTATATGTAAATATTTATTACGTCCAGCACCCGGCCAACGTGTTGAATTGCAAGTTTATCGTTTAGTTTCTTCAGGCCGATTTGACGGAAAACGGTACACAAACAATTTTTAAGTATATCACATTTCGATAGTATTCTAAAGGAATCAATTTTTTTTTTTTTCTGTTTTTTTTTTGTTTTTGTTGCCTTGGAAATAGTTGCGAGGGTGGTTCCTTACAATTTATAGACTATAATAGTGCCGAATTATGTGGTGTTAATGAAAGATTTTCACCACCAGCTGTATTATTTTCGGATGAAGGGGCAACAACATTAGTTTTTAAGTAAAGCCAGTTAATTTTCGGGAATATTTTTGTGAATTTTTAATTAATTTCACAATTTAATTTATAGTATTACAGATAGAACAGTTCGATCACAATTTCTAGCATTTTTTAGTTTTACAGCTTTAAGTAATCCAATTGTTGGATTTCATCCACGTGGTGGTACACGTGTTACATCAACAGGTTTGTTTTCACTTTTAATTTAACATATTTTATCAGCCTTATTTAAATTACTATTGACTATTTTTAAAGCGTATCAGTCACACTGTTCTGACTGTCCTAATTTTTTGAAATGTGCTTTTGAATTTATTTTCAGAGTGCGATTGGTCCTATCATGATTATGCTTGTCAAAATGAAAATTCTTGTGCAATTGCAAGTCCTGGATTTCCTGGAATATATTCACCAAATATTCAATGTAGATATTTATTGGCAACATCATCTGTTCATACTAGAGTTAAAATTAGTTTTACATCATTATTATTACCAGATGAGTATGTTTGAAGAAAAAAATTTAAAAAAAAAACTAAAATTTTGAGCATTTTCTTTACTATAGACCGAGAATATTTGGTAAAAAAGCTTAAGTATAATCTTATCCTATTGTAGCCTAAATTCACCATATTGCGATGGACTAACAATTTGGGACGCGGCCACAGGGTGTTCCAAGCAAAGCTATGTTTAACGTCGCCATTTTTATTTAAATAACATTTGTGAGTTGACATTTGACAGTCGTAATTTGAATTGGATGAAACCACATCTACGATACAAATTTTGCGAAAAAAATTACCTGAAAGATGACACCATAAATCTGTGTCTAGAATACAAAATACGAACATGTCCGTCCTTAAAAGATCTTGCACAGTAGTGTTAGAGGGAAGGGACCGGTTATTGGTCAGAAATAGCATATTTTTTTTCAAATTTTCTATATTAACCGGAAATAGTGAAAACTGTTATAATTTACATTCGTCAACAAAATACAAGTGTGATATTTAAATGTTTGTATAATTATAACAGTTAATGTGTTTATTTCCCATTGATTTTTGTGACAAACGGTCGGGACGTAACTTTTATGTAAGAAAATGCTCAATAAATAAAAATTTTTGGTTTTTTAATTATTGCATATCCAAATCTAATACCAATTTTTACATTATTGTCCACAATTGACACTCATATATAGATATTGTAGTACACATTTTATAACATTATATGAAGGTTTAATACCAAATGATAAAAAATTAGCAACAATTTGTGGTTCAAAGAAAATGGAATTAATATTTAAAGGACCAAATTTACTATTGGAATTTAATGCTGGCAATCAAGTGCCACCATTTGATTATAATGGATTTGCAGCAAAATTGGAATTTATTGAGGGACCACCATTAACTACGGCAATAATACCAACAACGATATTAATGCCATCAGTATCACAAGGACCATCATTGATTAAAATTAGCAGTGGTCATAACGGTTCAATTGAACCGTCAGAAATATGTAAATGATAAAAAGAATTTGTATAATTTTCTGGAATATCACATAATAATGAAATGTTTTTTTTTTTTTATAGATGAATGGACACCGCCGCCACCAAAATTTTCACCATGCGATAAAATTATAATTGAAACAAATGGTCGATCGGGACACTTTGATACAAGGGGCCGACCATTTGCCACAAATTGTCGTCTCATATTTAAAGGAAAACCAACCGATGTTGTGCACATTTCATTGTTCAATTATCGTTTAAAATCACAATCGTGTCGTTCAGTTATCGAAATTTTTGACGGTTCACTGGACAATCACAAGAAATTATTGAATAAAATGTGTTCACCAATTGTACGACATGCCCGAAATGCGGATGGTGTTTTTTTGCCACCACAAACTTTTATATCAACTGGATCACAGATAATTGTTGTCCTCAGACGTTTCAATTCCATTCACAATAATAATGATTATAATGATGAATTTATTGATGGTGCCTTTATGTTTCACGATGGTTGATTATTAATTTTATAGCTAAAAAATTAATATCGAAAATAATTAACAATTTTCTTTTTTTTTTTGTATATGCAGAGCAACAAAGTGGTACATTACAACCATCATCATTATGTGACACACATCATTATGGTTTAAGTAGTCCGTTAAGTGGTAAGGTTTTAGGTCTTGGAACAGAACATTTATATTGGAATATTGAAGGTAGTCTTACATGTGCACATCATTTTATACCGGCTGCAAATCAAAGCGTTACAATAACGGTATGTTTTTTTATTTTTTCTGCAAAATTTTAGAATCATCAGTGAGTTATGTACGTTCTATAGGAGCTGTCCTCATATACAACACAAAATCTATTAGCATTTTTTGTACAGACTCCCCGTTTACCTGTCAGAGGTAGACGATCTCCTTCAGTCAAGTTGTCAATAGCTACAAAAGTTGGCTTCAGAAAGGAGGGGAAAAAAATGTATAAGGAACTGCGTGTCTGAGGATGAAATATGTATTATAGAAAGTCGTTGCGAATCTTTGGCAGTTAAAGGCGATGCTGAAATCACAGTAATATCACGAGATTTTTCGATTTGTTACACTATTTGTTGCACTTGAATATTCGGCATATAAGTATAAAATATAGTAGACATTGGTACGTATTTTACCGTTTACAACTTGTCTCTATCTCCAACCGTTTACGAGACATTGCAATTTTTATTTCTGATGAAAACCATTTTATGTGTTTTTAGATTTGTATCAGGACTTCATAATCTTCAGAAGATCAATTTTATTTAAATTGCAAATATATCGGAAACGGTTATAGATAGAGTTTCCGTGTCTGAGGATGAAATATGTAGAAAGTCGATGGGCATCTTTGGCAGTTAAAAACACTGTTGAAATCATAGTAATAACACGAGATTTTTAGATTTGTTAGACTAATTGTTGCACCAGAATATTTGGCATATGAGTACAAAATGTAGTAGGCATTAGTACATATTTTACCGTTTACAACATGCCACTATTTCCAAGCGTTGTATCAGGATTTGTATCAGGGCTTCAGAATCTTTAGCAGGTCAGAAATAGAGATTTTTTTTTTTTAGACGGTCGGCTAAACTTCCGTCTAAAAAATCACCACAATTTAAAAAAGAAAACCTAAACATTTATGCACTTTTTTTTTTGATTTTTCGACGCTTTTTAATTTTTTGCCATTCCTAATTTTTACAGTACCCTAAAGAGGAATTTTTTACACATAATCTGCATTTTGTTTGTGGTACCTTTTTCTGTATTCAGTTTTTGTTGTTATTACTGCTGACGGTCTACCACATAAGTTTGGTAAATGGGGCAATTGAACAGGAATGGAAAATTGAATGTTTACGTGAGAATATCCCCTGTTGACCCAATAGAACGTACATAGTCACTACTGTGTATTTTTTATGTTTAAATTGATATTTTGGTTAAATGCTTCTTGTTGTCTCATTAAGATAACAAAACAAAAAAAACAAAAAGTCAATCTGATGTTTTCATTAAATTTTACAGATTGATGCATTAGAAAGACTTGGTAATGAACCACATTGTGAAACTGCATGTGGTGATGGTGGTTGTCAGTGCCTATCAAATTTATTTCCAATTGATCAAATTGATCATTTAACAATGATTTCGGATGATGGACATGTAATTAATTGTATTTGCGGTTCATTTCGTTCTGAATGGTTACCAGTATCATTAAGGTCATGGAGTTCAATTAAACTAATTTATTCGGTAAGTAAATAAATTTATTTGCGGTAAGTAAATAAATTGGCTATAAATTAAGATGTTCTATAAATGGAGAATGTAAAATTAACTTTGTAGTTGTTGTAATCATATTTGAGTTACTAACACGACATATAAAGATGATTTGTTGTCTTTTCTAACTTATATTCTGCTTCTGACATATATATACATTGTTTAATTTGAGCAATCTTTAGCATTTACTAATTCCAATCAACAGTCAAATTGCTATAATAATTAATGTATGATTATCATGGATTTTTGATTTTAACTGTAATGTGGCGAATGGAGACCGTTCAATCATCGTCTGGTTACCTTTTAATGTCATAATCACATGAATTTCCGGAATGTGCGCAGTCGTATTTTAGACAGAATTGCTGTTTATCTATAATGTATACATTCATTTAACGGAATCCCTAAATTGACGTTATTATTACGACTATAATCTTTAATTGTTATAGCGAATTAATGTGTTTCCCATTTTTTACACCAGGTTGCTCACTATTCATGGAGTACTAAAGGATTTACATTTAAATCGTCATATAGCTTTAATAATGATGCGATGTGTGGTCAGAAAACATTTACAACACATTCAGGTAATTATTTTTAATGCTTTTTTTTTATGTTTTCAATTTGATCATTTTAAATTTTTCCTTAAATTAACGGACAGAAAGAAGGTGTTTTAATAAATTCGTCGTATTTGTGACTATTTTAATTTTTGTATTTTTAACAAAAACCTAAATGTAACTAGGCATTAGTTAACTTTTATGCTCGCTCTAGCGAATATTGTACTTCTACTGCAAAATTTTGTCAGCTTTTATATTATTAAATTCCTTATATGAATTGCATGAATTAACATTTTTCCTTTCACAAATAAAGTCCATGAATTTTTAATTTTTATTGTATATTTGAGCTGAAAGATCGGTCATTTGGTAGACGGACACCATTTGTGCCACAAATACATTTTATAATTTGGCATAAATAATAAAACTGACCTAGAAATATACCACAAGATGCTGTGGAAATGTGCAGCATTTTCCGTATAGTATTAGTCAATGTGTTTAAAATTCTGAAAAAGGCCTTAAATAACAATTAGTTTCATTCAATAAAATGAACTGATTCTTATTCGGTCCAATACTAATTACATACTAATTAAATAGTGATTATTGTTTTGGAAAAAAAAAACGTTGTGTAAAATTTAAATATATTTCATTCATTTTGGGCCACCCTATATTTGACTTTGTCAACTTAATTTTTATGTCATTTATCAATTTGTTAAAAAGTTTTCAATAATAATCAAATTTCTATACCTTGCAAGCACACACTAATTTATATGGAAAAGGGGAAGTAGATAAATGTATACCACTTCGTTTTTTGAAAACGTGAAATGGCTGAAAATAATAATGGCCGCCACGTACATACTATTGCTGTCTTTTGCAATCACACTGATTCATATCCCCATAAAGGGGAATTAGATGAATATATTCTTTTCTCTTTCTATTTTTGTTTTAAAAGCTTGTAATGCAACATTATTTGATTCATTCATCGATTTGAAAAGCTTTTGTTTTATTATGTTGTTTATGTTGTTTGTTTTTTGTTTTTTTTCCAACATTTACAATTTTATTCAATTGGGCAAGATGATCTTAATGTACAATGTCAATGAATTAATTTTAGAATACCTTCAACTCCCTACAATATTCAATGTGTTTGAAAGTGTATTTTTAGTAAATTAAATAAGAATTATTTTTTGTGAATGAAATAAAGTAATTTTATTGCAAGTCTATTAAAAAATGCAGTTCTGAACTTCAAAATGTAACTAATTTGCCCTACAATTACTTTGTGAAAAAAATTATCATTATCTTAATTTTGCACACGCTAAAAGGTTGCATTTTAAATGTTAATCGAAATTAGTTTCGGGCATATAATGGGCCAAAGCTTTCGATAATAAATCTATAGCTACTTATTTGTAATGATATGTTGGGAAATTTTAGGATATTAGTTGCTGTCACTTCATTAAACCATTGGTTAGAACACATTTGAAATATCAACTGTCTACCACAATTTATCCTGTGTGAATTACTTGAAATAGTTTCACTACTTTTGATTTCTGTAGCTTTAGTTTGACTACAAAATGGACCGACCGAATTGACGTATAATGACTAATAGATGAACGGGCATTTTTTTTAAAAATATGTATAAATCTATCCAGATAAATATCTCTTATATAATTCTGCAGGTGAATTATCGTCCAATAATTTCTCGACCGCATTTTCTCTAAAATCATTTTATCATCAACAATGTGTATGGATATTAGATTCGAAAGTTGAACGACAATTACACATAGAAGTGTCATCAGATCAAAGTCGCTCGTGTACAGCTTGGAATATATCACTACATGAATATTCAGCATTAGAAGATGAACGACAACATGCTGGTCCAGTTTTAATGTTGTTCTGTTCTCGTGATAAATTAAAAACCTATACAGTACCATATAAATTAACAACAGTTGTTGTACGGTAAGTACCAATTAAATTTTGCTATGATGTTTTTTAATTGTTTGAATGGTGTTTTGTTTTCTTTTTTTTTTTTTTTTTCTAAAATATGTAAATTAACGTAAGTGACAAGAATTTTAGAAATCCTAATCACAACAAATAACAAAAAAAAAAAGAAAAAAAATTACAAAAAAAGGTATGTACGACACGAAGGTCCACACAAATATACAATTTTATATCACTGAATGTAGTACAACTACATCAAATTGTCCCAGTAAAAAATAAAAACTTCAGATTGTTATCAGAAATTCATAAATTATAGTACTATTATACGTTGAAAGGCGCGAAATCATATTACCGAAAACCAAAAGCATGCGCTTAACCCTTAAAAGTAGCGTGGGTTTTTATAAATCAAAAGCACGTGCTGTCAACCTAAAAACAAGTATATTATGATTTATGTTCTCCTGATCTAATTGAAATTGGAAGATGAAAAACTTAAAAATACTAATATCGCTATGGTATCAGAAGCTCATTTATCATAGAACACACCCAGTATGAAAGTTCATTTTTAATCAAGCGCAAAATTTGCAAACATTTTCAATATCATAGAGTACATGATTAACGTAGAGACACATTACATGGTATTGCCAATCAGAAGCACATGTTTCCTGCTGCTTATCAACATACATTAGAAATCTTCTTCTTCTTCTTCTTCCTTGCCTTTTGCTTATTCAGGGTCGACCCTTCTACTTCTCAATCTATTTCTCCTCAAGTTTCAGTCTTGTATATCGTCACTTTCTGCATTTTACCATAATAAACAATAAATGAATAATAAATAAATAATTTCCTTTCTCTACTCTCTTGCATTTGACTTTTGTTTTACTGCCGGCGGCCGCCTGACGCAAAGTCAGTAATCCAACTCACTAGGGCTTGAGATGCCAAGGTTATTCAATTTGAACAATCTTCACCATTCTCATTTTCACAGAATCCTTACTAATCCTGTGGGTAACTCGAAACCAAACATATATGTCGCCCAAGAGTTCCTTTACCAATTTTATTGTAGGCCTACATGAACCTAAGTCATCACCTTTTCCTCCAACCTTACTTTTCCTTGCTTTCATACTGTCCCATTAGAAGTATCCACCGTTAATTTAACTTCAAACATCAAACTTTAATAAATACTTTTTCATCAATCATTATTATTACTATCATTTCATGTTTCCAATACTACACCCATCAGTCACAAATTATTACAGTCGAATCTATTATATCGAAATGACGCGCTTCGGTTAATTCTCTCTTTTTCCTGTTCCTCCAATTATTCTTCAACTTTTCCACATTCTACGCACGCCAGTCAAGTTCCACAGTAACCACAGTCTGCCGATGGAATTATCAGAGTCTATGATTTTTTTTAGTAATTTTAATGCCAGTTTTAGTAATATTCTGTCGATTCTTTCAATTCCTCGATATAGACAGTAATTACTGATGTGTTGATATTTGCCCCGTGACCTTAATCATCCAGTGATCCAATGAAATACCTTTCGTTCGATTTATTTCCCGAAGCGATTACTTATGAAGAAGCTTACACTATATATCAATAGGTTAAACTATACTTGCGAAAATGGTTTGTCAATTGATAATGATCTATAGTCATTCATTTTATCCAGTGATATACACATTGATGACAATCCCCCAATAAACATGCTGGGAATACACAAAAATACTATGCTCCATACAATTTAACGCATTTTAAGAAACTCGTGAATTTACTAAACATATAATTCTTCGCTTCCACTAACAGTAAATTACTATGCCTTAATCCATTCCGTGATTAGTGTAGTATGGTACGTGTGAGCGGAAAGCTACATAATTCAAGTGTCCTACTCCATCAACAATTATGGTAGAATTGCTGACTTATTGTAGGAAAGTGTTATATATAGCTGTTTACGTCTGTTTTGCCACAAAAGTCATGCATTTTTCGTGTATATATTGTGATTTAATCAAATACTGCCTAATTTGGCATGTCATTTTCCTATTTAGGTAATGTCTTAATGGATCCTCTGTTATTAATGCATTTCACTCATAATTGGTGTCAATTGCGTTTCGTCATCTAAAATTGTTTTTGAAATTAATGATGTTTGCTATTACGTAAGGCAAGGGAGTCATTTTATGATATTTAATGTTAACATTGCGGGTATCACCTGGTTTTCGATATTTCTGAATTCATACCGTAGAATTTCCAGTGTTTCGTCGAAATGACGATGCATAAATTAACATCGTCTGTGGTATGTAATATTAAATAATATAAAATTATTAACAAATTATTGAACTATTTTAGTTTTATAAAAACTGTATTACATTCTTGTAGTTAATAATATTTGATTGTAATTCTTGTTAAAATTAGTACAGTTATCCAAATGACTATTTACTAATATTAAAAATAATGCATCCTAGTAAAAAATAGTATAATAAAAAATTATAACAGTTACATTGAATTTTTTTCAGTTAAAATATAATCTAATTTAAAATATAATTAAACTGTTTATATAAATAAGGACCTGCTTACGACAAATATTTTTATATTTTAATTAAAAAATATTTTTTTATTAAATATCCAAACTAATTAAAATATAAAGGTATTTATTTTCAGAACCAAAATTTAATTTTAATTAACTAAATTATAACAGAAAATGTGTGTCCTTGCTAATTTTGACTGACGGCGAAAGAAAATTAATTAAATAAAATGTGTACATTTAAAAATATTTAATTTACAAATTTATATTATAGTGTTCAGGCAATGACACGAACAGCACCAATTTATACAGTAAGATGGTCATCACAGGTTGTACGCTCAAATGTAAGATTAGGACCACCAACACCAGCTCCCAATGCTGTATCAAATGCTCAAATAGTTAAATTATTTTTTTGTAGAAATAATAAAATTTATGATTTTTATAAATTTGAAAATGTTAAACAATTAATTTTAGTTATTTTAATAATAATTTTATCAAATAAATTAAGTAACGCTCACATGTAAAGTATAAACGTATTTTAAATACACTTATATACTTTTAAACTGTGACACACATTTGACACTTAACCAATTAGTATATACATAAATCAAAGTATGATTATAATTTTTAAGTAAACACATCAATCAATAGTACTGCGAACGATCTCCTGAGTGATTTCGCCATCTCGCGATTATCAGCTGATGTGTTTTATTTGTTAAACCAATTTTGTTGATTTTAAATAGAATTTAATAAATGAATATTATAATATTATGAACATAATATAGCTGATGACAACATAGACGCCCGGTTTGTATGTAGCAGCTAAACTTTATCGCTGCTTTCGGTTCATTTCACTCAAAAG
>JANSTX010056254.1:0-25563 GCA_027564355.1 Penthetria funebris
AATGTAAATGTCCTGTCATTCTCTGACGACTATATTATTATCCATAAAATCATTTATCGATTTATAAATATTAACTTAATGAATCTCAATATTACCGTGTGAAATATGATTTTAAATGATGATTCAATTAGTTTAACCTTTCAATATCATTGCATTTTAAATTTGCTAGACCCCAAAATTAAAAAAAAAAAAAAAACGTGTGAATGCACCCGGTTTCAAGTATAATTTATTGGATATGTTTCACGTTTAAAAATCTAATTAAATTTTTACAAAAATAATTAAACCAAAAAGTAGTATTAGTCTCAGCTATACGTTATGGTAGTTCAAAGATCTTTTTCAAAGTTGAAAAATAAAGAAAAAACTTTGGAAATCCCAGACCGACAAAAAAACAACAAACACAACACATAACAAAGGGACATTGGCCATTGCCATGTTCATCTTTTAAATCCACGATATATAAAAGACAAGAAATCTCAAAGCATATTATGTGTAATTTTTTTACCAAACGAATATGTTATTATACTCTTATGTCGTTAATATATACTATATTATTATATTTGCATTTTGATCGTAAAAATGATCAACTGCAACTATAAAATGGTCTATTATAAATATATTTTATTTAACTCAGATTAGACAAAAAAATATCTTTTTATATACAACCAATTTTACAGATTAATCCCCTGTTTTGACACAAAAAATTTAAATAATAAAAACAAAAAACAATATTCCATAAATTTAAAAACGATTAAAATGATTAATTTTAATTACAACATTTTTGTTGATTTTTAATGTTATGCTAATATTCAAATCAATTAGCTCTCTTGTGAAATAAATAATGGGGAAAATTTGAAATTGAAGATGTCAGCAAATACTCATACGTCGTACTACTTTAATAGATTTTAATTAGAAACAACAAATATTTATATAGTTTCAAATCATGAAGTTTTTATTTTGTGTGGAACGCGAAAATGTTTAAAATATTAAATTCATTATATACAAATTATAAACAAGCATTAAATAAATTTCAAAAATCTCTTATTTTCGATCATTAATCATAATACCATCATTAGTATATATCAACATATCATCAGCGGAAGTAAATTCTGTATGCATAACAACGTCTTTATACTTCTTAAATATTTGTATAATATAAAAGCGATCAATGGAATCATATTTAAAGTATTTAACATCTCTAATTGAAAAGGTAATGGTCTGTCAAAAATTTGAAACAAAATATATATTGTTGACAATCAAAGATTATATTGTAATTTGTAATACGTATTTAAGATCAATTGTGGCAAAATGAGTTAAGTAGGGAGTAGAGAATAGCCTAGATATTAGTCGATATTTTGTTGATTAAAAAATAAAAATTATTCTCAATTTAATAAACAATCTAAATTATGTATTTGTCATATCTCCTACATAAATTTCTGAACAAAATTTCATATAAGCCGAATCAAAAATATAGATCATATAATGAAGTAGATCTATTGCTAATCATCTCTGCAATACAAAACGTTGTCAATATGATTTAAAATATGTAAGGAACATTTATTACATTTTCTGACATTTTATAGTAATTGATCACGTATTGTCTAAATGAAATTAAAGGATCAGATATTTCATCGATGATTATATAATTTTATTTTTTTCCACATATTCAAGGTCCTATTTCCACCAAAAACTACCGCATCCATAGGTACTGAAGATAGAAAACAAGGTTAAAAGCGGATATGCCGTTGAATATGCAGAGAAAGAAAAATTGACAGAAATGGACCTGATTAAAACAGGAGCTGGTTGCTGATGAAAATTGCAAGATAAAAACGATTTTTGCATAGATGATGCTAAAAGTTTGTATGCGAAAAAAAAAGTTAAATTTTGACGTTAAAATATAGAATGTTAATTAATACAAAAAATAAGATAGCCTGTGACATAAATGAATTATCATAAAATTGTAAATAGTAATTGATGATAGTATAATAGTAAAAATTATAATAGAAATGTAGTAACGAACTTATAGTGTTTTGTGAAAAAAGAGATGCACATAAAATTGCACATAAAATCAAAAATACAGAGTTCTATGCCGTTGGTGACACAATAATTAAACGTAAAACAATTCACAAAATAATATATCAGTAGTATTAATATAGGCAGACGTCGTATTAAAAAATAAATAAATAGATGACATAAAAAATTTAAAAATATTGAGATATTCAGCGTGATGGATATACGCAAAGTTTCTGAAATCCGAATAATTTCAGTGTGAATGTCTATTACTATTATCGAATCGATGTAGACTAAAAAGTATTGGCAAATATATCAACACATTAAATCTACAATTAATGGATTAGTGAAACATTATTGTTCACATCACATAATTCGGTGTGTACATCTATCTGAATACTGAGCCAACCGTTGCATTAGCGGTATGCCCAAACATATGGCAATGTCCGATCTTTTAATACCGACAAGGCAGTGTGCGTGTTCCATAAGTGCATAAGTCTGAATTATTATTATGTACACAAATTTAAACGAGTCTTGAATGTTACAATGATTTTTTCCATAGTTTACTACAATATGTTAATTTTTTATATAACTCTAATAAAATGTAAGATAACTAATAGACTTTATCGCAACATCTGGTGATTTTAAAATTAACATCTTCCCTTAATACCTTAAAAAATAAAATGGAAATATTGTAATTTTTGAAACCTCCATTATTTTCCTATACATCTGTTAAACATCGTCAATAATAATTTTTGCTACTGGGCATAATAAAATTATTATAAATAATTTGACGATTACAATTGTATTTGCCTAATTTAGGATTTTTTCTATCTATACTTTTGTATATTTAATGAGAACCGTATGGTTTTTACATGATGTACAGCAAAATTTTAAAATGTGGCAAACATACTTGAACAAAATGATGAAAATTTCCAAAAAAAAAAAAAAAAAATAAGAAAATGTGACGATCAGATGATAAAATAAATAAAAATGGAAATTTAAATATTGATTTATATTTATAATAAATAAATTATAAAATGTCTGTTCTTTATATAAACTCCTATTACTCTTTACATAAATGCATTATGTAAATTTATCTTAATTTCCGGTATGGCCAAAAAAACAATTTGCAAAATTTGGTAATTTTTGAGTGGTAAAATTTCCTACATAAATTACCTTCCCATAGTTTGTTATTTTATCAAAGCATTTATTTAAGTTAGTTTTTAAATGTGGAAATTTATTTTTAAAAATTCTTTCCAGCATTTTATGTAAATTCTTTGCCTCTTATTCAGAATTTATATAGGGGTCAATAACCATCAATTGAATTGCTTTTATTTAAAAGGTAAACTTTTAAAAATTCAATTCTGTACAATTTAACGTATATATGTTTTTGTTATATATACGAAGTTGATATGCATTTTATTAAAGTATTTTATTTAACATTGCAAAGCCCTTGAATTCTATTATAAGGCCATGAGTTATATTCAGTTTGTAGAAGAATTCTACAATGTAATGTAAATAAATGATGGTTAGTTGAATAAATGCGAACAGAGTATACTCAATAATTGGATATAGAGGTTGGGAAAAATGCACGACCGTGCACAATACGTTACAAATTAATATGAAACGAGAGAACTCTATCGTCTAATAAGAAAACTGAACGGATAGAGTACTATACAGAACAAGACTGCTCCAAGTCTATATGAAATAAAATCTAGACTACAACAACAAAAATGTGCCAAAGGCAGCCAGTTCTAATGCTATTGCGCTAGAAAACTGTCTACTTAGACAACGTCGCATCTGTATTACATTCCGTTATTGGTGAAGTCGGGCAATCCGATGTAATACATCGATCGTAATAGAAAACCGAGGATAAAAATCAAGGTACCGAAATAGGAAAAATTGAGTATGTGTGAGAACTGGTGTAGTATCACCCTAACTGAACAAAATGAATATGAATTTGCTAAAATAATTATACATATGATAGGATCAGTTCAGTCTTTGAACCAAATGCAATAATAGAAACTTTTTCAATATTTGGCCAGAAATGATGATGATGCCGAAAAAGATGTTTAATCACACATTTAAATGTCTTTGTTCAAAATGCTAAGTTAAATGGTGACAGTCGACACAAATTTCTCTTAAACAAAAATTATTTATTGTATGACTGTGAGACTTGATACGTGACGAATATCACATTATGTCACAAATTCAGGTCAGTTCATGAGGTGAATGGACACGATTATCAATGATGAAAAAATGGAATTGGACTAAAATAGCTGGTCAACGATATCGCAAGATATGCATTAGACTGTAATCCTCAGGGATGATGTAAAAGACCTGGTCGATCGAAAATAATATGACGGCGAACTGATCTGATGATATGCAACAGGAGTTCAGAACTGACAAATATACGATTGAGTTTAAGTTGTTTTCAATATATTAACTTAAGGTTTCTAAAACACTTAAAGATCAATAATATGTGCGAACATGACATAATGATGATGTGTGAAAACAGGAAATACCTTTAGTCAAATAAAAAAAAAAAAATTAGTCATATACTACAACCGTATGTATTTAATTAATATATCGTTAAAAAAACAGATAGTGGATTCCATCATTAATTTAATGGAATTAAATATAAGTTTCTACCGAAAAATATTTGTACACAGAGTCAAATATAAATATACAGACATTCATGGTTTATTATTCGATATGACTTTGGAAATTCCCTTTTGAAATTTGTAATATAAACTCAACAGCATTTTTTTTTTTTTTTGTTATAAAATTATAAAATAAAAATACAAGTAATAATATAATAGCATATGTGGTGATATTGATCTAATTCAACCGAACGAATACACGAAACATCTTTTCTTTAATTTATAGGTTTTAAGAGGTAATTTAATAAATATACAATTTTTTATGATTGTAATTTAAGCTGTATATAAATTAATTAAATAAAAATATAAAACATAATGAGGTAAATTTTTATATATATTATACAACTTATTTTAAACATGGTGGGAGTGACGTTACTTTGAAACGATCTCAAATGTTTTGCTTCAAATTTGTGTGTATACCACACGACTAGAATACAATTATGTAGAAGTTGATAAGGAACCATCTTGATGCAGATGGTTCCTTATCAACTTCTACATAATTGTTAATTACCAGGATATAAAACTGTTTACATGACCGTTAAAAATTTCCATTTCATGAACATAAAATCCATATCTGATTGGACAGCTTCACTATAGATGTAGAAATTATGATTTTATTCTGAATCTGGTGATTATTTTCAGTAGATTTTTATATTTCAAATGAGGCAAATTAAAAATTGAATGTAAATTTAGTCTGTTTGTCATTTGGAGTTCCAGATTAATATAAAATCTTCCGATATAGCAGCGGATATAATAATAAATTAGCTATAGGCTGAAGAAGATGAGCTTTTACTCTGATTTCGACCAATATACAGGAAATAAATTCAAATATCTGTTATACGCAAATGATCAAATTTAGAATTTGTATGGAATTTTTATTCAAAAAAATTAATATCGTCTAGCATAGAAATGAAGGCTGAAATTCGAATGTTGTGACTTCTGTGATGCCGAAACATATGCTATTTACTGTTTATGTACAACTATTTATGCCTGTATCACATTCAGAAATCATTATTCACATCTTTTAGAATACTATTGGTAGTATATAAATATTAATATCCTTTCGATATTGGGAGTCAATTGAATGCATCTAAACATTGACCTTGAGTTTGAACCGTTTAACTATGTGCCATGTAACATCAACTTTGTTCAAATACATATCATATACCATATAATTTGTATGTTTTTAATGATACACAGTTTTAAGTATTCACACTAAGTATATTGGATATTATTAATTTATATAGTCGTTTGATTTAATAATAAAAATGATAATCTCACAAATTGGCAAATTAATCTTAATAATTGGCCAGTTGATATAAAAAAGAAATACCAAACAACAATCATAATATACGTAAATGCGAAAATATTTTATATAACATACCAAAACATACCGGAATTCACCGAAATTAATTTAAAAAACAGGTCCACAAAACGCTAATTTAATTATACTTTAAAGAAAAAAATCGAGTACGATTATGTTCATCATCAACAGAACATTTCTTTTATTTTCATTGTATATGGGGAAATTTTTGATTTTAAAAACTTTCACCATATGCATTTGTCGTACGTATATGTAAAATAACCTAACGTAATTTCTGTACAAAAATAAAAAATTACATTGCAATCAATGTGTGATCAATTTCATCATATATCGATCGTATATTTACATATCTTTCAAATTCATTTTAAAATGAGATCATAACAAAAACCATAATTTTTGAGAAGTTGCCACTCAACATTTTATTTTAACAATAAATATACAAGCTCAAATTATAAACTAATTAAATTTATCTAACATTTAGAACAATAAACTTCATGATATAAACATCTTAACTAATAAATATACATAGAGATAGTAAAAAGGATCATCCATAATAATGTATCTCAAAACACTAGATACAATACCCCGATATAAACAACAAGATCTCAAGGTTTAAGGGAACTAAAGTACTTAGATGGTAAGTGATGTGGACTGTTAGAAGTATTTGGCAATTATCGTGTGTGGCCAAAAATATTATTCTGAATGTCTTGTTTGTGATCCTGATAAATAAACATCTGACCAACAAAACAGATAGTTTTAACCTTACTTACTAAATAGTGGAAATTTTCTTACCAAATTTTCCAGGTTCGCCTTTTGTATGCATTGCCTTTCATCGTTTAAGTCTTGTTACTGACTGTTGTATGGTCATAAATATTTAATGCATCATAAGATAAGTTTATATGATTGGTCTCCTTTTTTGATCTGGTAGTCTACCTAATGAGTACAAATTACGAAGGAATAAATGCAATAAAATTATTATATTATAGATACCAAGTAAAATTATGATAAAATTAGGACATATATATATATATATATATATATATATATTTCCATACAGGTTAATGGAAACAATTATTATTATTATTATTATTAATATTATTATTATAACTCACGTGCGCTTATTAAATGTATCAATTCGAATATTATATCAAAGTATTTTGAAAAAAATGTGAGTTTAAAACTTAATATTGTCATATAGTCGACCAGACCGTATGTTTACCAAAGGTTCCTTGGTTGTATAACTCTGTATGGTTAGGTTAATACACTCGAAAAATCGCATTGACAACATTTAAAAATACTGTTTTCAAACGTAATATACGAATAAATGATTGATATGTTCTGACTGTGCGACCATAAGAAATTTCGACAGAATACAAGTATGATGATTGAGTTTGTCTAGTATTTAGTGGAAATACCGGAAAAATGATATTGGCGATCACAGCAAAACAATCACTATGGAAGTATTTATAAAATAAAGTTAACGCACCCACATTGTGCCTGTAATGAAGTGAATCAATTTGGTCAGTGATTTCAGTAGTATCTTTAAGCCGAAAAGCTCGATTTTGAATACTGTCGACGAAGTAGAAGGGTGGTTGCTGGAGAATCAGCCCATAAATAGAAATCATTCTCCATTTAGAGACCTTATATATAATATATATAAAATAACAATGTGGTCCGAACTAAAGTACTTTCTACATCGTCTAAGGAAAAGTCGAGCATACCTTTAGCCACATAAGCACAAATTGAATTACTAAGTTAGGGGCATTTAGTTTATGTGACAGAAGACAAAACCGGGCCTTAGATGGAAGATTAAAATTACAAAAAATAACCAATCTAGCGAAAATGCAATGCATTGATAAATTATATATTAGTTATAATATATTATTTTATCATGCATATACTTAAATATTATTGAAAATTCGAACAGATGTTTGCTAAAATTTTATTCAAAGACCCGTACATGTACAATTTTCTTTTCTGGTTTATCCATTAGTAATAAAACTTTTTATTTTTTTTTTATTTTTTCCGTTGTCTGGCTAACAGACGTTGGCAATTACCTGAACAATTCTCATGTTATGTTTACGAAACGAAATAAAATTAAAAAACCAAAATTAAAATTAAATAAAAAAAAATATACAAGAGGTAAATTAAAATTGTCTATCTATTCGCGTGGTGGTATTTATTTCTTTGGAGATGAAATTAAAAATTGCAGTCATTCAACAACACAATTCAGCAATGACGTAAATTATTCTTTGGTGTTTATTATGAAAATATTTACGTCTATGAAAAGTACGTTGACTGTTCGAGCGGCATGTTATTACATAAATGAGTAAGCTTTTATTATAACTATGATGATGATAAGAGTAATTCATGGTTTTTAAATGTTGGCCAAGGTTAGTTACAACTTACAAGAATTTTGCATTTAAAAACAGCGCGATAAAAAATTATTTCTTATATAAAGTAATGTAATTAATCGTTTTTAGCTCTAAATAGTTTATTAAACTGAACTTGAAGCAATGCTTTTAATAACATTAACAAACACATAGTAACAAGAATAATATACTTTAGTTATTCTTAATTTGACCTTTTTTCTTTCTTAAGTAATTGAGGCCTAGGCCAAAAATGTATCAACCAATTTTTACCTCCACGTCGTGTCACTGGTAACTCCATCACTGTATATGTTAGTAATAGCGTGTGATCGAGGCTAAAAACATGGTGTTAATGTTCGTGTAGGTAGCTGAGGATGTATGCAACTGAAATATTCAAATATATAACTGGATAATTATAATTGATCCTATATTTTCCAGTTGGCAAATTTCAATTATAGTTATTTGAGTTTACATTTGATGTTTGAAACGGCAAATTAACATCGTAATGCCGCCCCATACGCCCTCGGGGCGTTAAGGTTCAGATGAGATAATAACCGTATAACTATAATATATCCTATATTTTCCAATTGGTAAATTTCAATTATAATTATTTGAGTTTTGGTTTTCAGTAAATATTCGAAACATCGAAGTACTGTTATATGTACAGGTTAAGATGATTATAAAATCGTACACAGAAATAAGAACTACATGCACCTTAATCAACACACCATTATACTTTGTAAATACAAAATATTAATTGTAATTTTTTCAACAAAATTTATCTGTTTAGAAGCTATAACAACAGAGTTTTTATCACTTGTAACAGTAGAATATAAAGTGATCCCGTTTCATTCATATAAATTAAATTGAAGTGACTGAATATATCACTATAGTACATATTTTGTGTACAAAGAAAATCATGGTTTTAACAGAAATATTCAAATATCAGTATGTATATTTACAATCCGCTCATAATATATATTAATATATAAATATGTTTGTCCAATTCCAGCAGGTAGATTTTCGGTAACTCTTTTCATATTGGTGATACAAATCAGAATGTTAATCTTCTCGCGGATCTGCGTCACAATAATAACTTATGACAGTATTATATAACAAAACAATTCACAGGGCAACTTGGTTATTTTATGACGGTCGTACAAGTAACCAAATAGTCAATTATACAATTAGCAAGAAGTGAAGAAACTTACTGCTGGATGCCGCTTTAGAGATGAGGTTGTTCACAATGATTAATATTTAATTACTGGGCAGTTTTGTATTAAACTAAAAGCAGTCTTATGACTTCGAAACGTATTAGTATAATTTATCATCTCGCTTAAGGCTTACTGGTGAAGTGGTGAAGATGTTCTTGGTTGCAACAATTATAAAATATGAAGGTCAGTGATGACACATATAATTATATACTACGGATAAGAAATACATAAAATTCAAAATCAACACTATTGTAATACATATATACAGAATCTACATAGGATAAAGTCAATTGGATAAAGAGGTTGGTTAACGTACATGTCGGGATAAGCATACATATTTCGCAATCATTGCGGAATGGGCACAACATGCAGTAAATTCAAATTCAACATTCAAGAAAGCTAAACGTGAACATAAGCTACATCCCATTATCGATGCTGATTTATATATACAATGTTATTCTGGGTAACTTGAATATATTTATAAGAACTGTCGTGATATCGTACAGTCTTGTAACCGAGTATTGGTTTCAGACCTAGCAGATATTGGCACGAATTACATAAACAGCGTTAAGAATCACAGTCGAACAATCGATCGAATAGTAAATACAGTTTAAATATGCTGTTCGTCGACATTAAAGCAGCGTTCGACAGTATTAACGCAATTATAATGTGTACAATTCTGGAAAGCTATTCAAATACTATTTTATAGTATTGAAAGTGAAGAAAATTACATTGTTGAAAGAAGGATAATGTCTTTATGATGTAAATTCAAGTGATAATAAGCAGAGATGTATTTTTTTGCCAGTCTTGAGCTACTCATCTTTTAGATTGATTTATGCCAAATGTGAACACAAACAGGGTATGATGTGAAGTCCAATATTGGTACAAACAGAAATAAACATACAGTTAAAAATGTAACGATTATCGAGGTATTGTTTGCAGATCGGCCTTAAATACAATGTTTCAAAACTTTTTGACAAATTTTCAGAAATCGGAACCACTGTGTTATTTATAAGTGATTCATATATATATGTAATTAGTAAGTTAATTTAATCGATCAAATTTACAATGCAATTTTGTCATTGTCCAATTTATTGTTTCAGTAAAATTCATAAAACTATTTTTTAATGTCCATACATACATATTCAAAATATGCGCTTTTTCATTCCAAAAAAACATTCACATCATTCATATTGACCTCTTACGAGAAAAAACAATAATAACTATTTGTCAAATTGTTTTTTGAGGTTATGTTGGTGTACAATTAGAAAAATTTAATGAATATAAAATATCGAAGAAATAAAAATGTTTAATTCATTAATAAAATCAATATTGAAGCCGAAATTAATTAAACAATATTCTACATTAATAACCGAATCAAATCCATTAACAATAGTACCATTAGTTACGGAATTTCAACCGAAATACCAGAAACCACGAGAGGTATGGATTGAAAATATTGATACAATTGATGAACAAAAATTGGGAGTTGTTGAACTTCATCCGGATATTTTTGCGGTTACACCACGAATTGATATAATCCAACAAAATGTTGAATGGCAAAATAAATATCGTTATGTTAGTTTTGCACATACAAAAACAAGAGCCGAAGTACGTGGTGGTGGACGAAAACCATGGCCACAAAAAGGTTTAGGTAAAGCTAGACATGGTTCAATTCGTTCGCCATTATGGCGTGGCGGTGGTATTATACATGGTCCTCGATCACCAACAACACATTTCTATATGTTACCATTTTTTAAACGTGTCCTTGGTCTAACGACAACATTAAGTGTTAAATTGGCACAAGATGATTTACATATTATTAATAATATGGATATACCAACTGATGATCCGGAATATTTAAAAAATCTTATTATTGAACGTAATTGGGGACCATCTGTATTAATTGTTGGTGAAGACGATTTAATGTCCAGAAATATAACGATAGCTTCAGATACAATTGGTCACATTAATTTACAACCCGTTTATGGACTTAATGTCTATTCAATGTTAAAACATAATACTCTGGTATTAACAATGGGTGCAGTTGAATTAATTCAATCGAAATTATTATATCAATTACATAGAATGGATGGACCAAAATTATGTGGGAAATTTAAGCTTAGTCAATAATTTATATAATTATTTGATAACTGACTTTTATAGTGTTTGTGGTGTATATAAAAAAAAATGTTTTATATAATTTTTGTCAGTCAAATGAAATAATTTAAAATAATAATAAAAGAAAAAAAAAACAATAGTAAATAAAATTATAACCTTTTTATTTCTAATGTCCAAGTCCATATATTATTCATCAATTATTTTTATGTGATAGTTTTAGTCTGCATAGTATTTACTGTTACATATACCTGCAATTAATAATTAACAAAACGTTAACAAGTATAATTCAAATAAAAACACTTGATGTGTGGATGGTATTTGAATTTAATGATGAATGGAGCACAATTATAAGGTTACTTTTCACCATAATACCATAATTGGCATTCTGTTTCACTATATTTATATGCACAAATGCTTGCATTTTGTCAAAACATTTCTATTCTTACAAACTAAACGATGATTATTTTTAATATAATAATGTTTACCTTTGGCTTTGGTTTTGGCATCTGAATTTGTTGCATTCGTTGTCTAATTTTCAGTCTAACATCAGAACGTGAATTTTCGCCAGGTACAAAACGTTTAAATTTATTCCAATCTTTTTGATATTGTTGATAAAGATCGGTTGGTGTGTTCCGTATACAATAATCAGTTTTAGGATAGAAATGTTTCGAAACTAGACAAAAATATAATATTTTGTTATGTAGAATTCATATTAATAAATATTATAACATACCTTTATTTATATTTTGTACAATTTCTTTTTTTGTATTTAATAATTCACTGTTTCTTCGATTTGAATATTCATCATCTTTATTATTATTGTCAATTTTTTGTTCAGAAAATCTTCGAACATTTCTTGGAATTTCATTTTCTTTTTCAGCTTTATTAAATTTGCTTTTAATAGCATTATCTTTATTTATTGTTGATGATGCAATGGTATTCATAGTAGTAGTAGTTGTTGTTGTTGCTGCTGTTGTTTGTGTTGCAATTTTATGTTGTTTTGTTGGTTGAACATTTTTTGCTCTAGATGCTGCTGTTGAGGTTATGTATAAATGTTCAAAGTGATTTGTTAAATGTTTTAATTCTTTTTGTATTTTTTCTTCATTATCTTGTACATTTGAATATCTTGCTTCATATTTTATTAATTTCTTTAAATCTAAATTAATGATAAATTAAAATTTTTATAATTTTTTATTTGCAAAAATTTTCAATTGTTATACTTTTTACCTCTCATAAATTCTTTTAGATGTTCTGCTGTTATATTTCTATATCCTAAACTATTTAAATAAGAGAGAATTTCACGTGCATCTAATGGTATAGACATTTTTTTGTTATTATTGTTACGTTTTTTCAAAGAAGAAAATTAAGAATATACAGCAGAAAACCGTTGAAGGTCGTCGAACTTGTAATCATCAATCATACAAAAATAATGCAAATAAAATATGGCCGTCGATGTGGCCATCTAGCTGAAAAAGTTTGACATATTATGGCGGTCATTTTATTTGACAATTTAAATTTATTTGGAGCAACTTTAGTTGTGTTTTGTTCACTACACACATTAATTTATAATAAAAATTAATAAATATGACTATGATAATGCGATCATTAATATATTTATATAAAAAAAAAGAACAAAAAAAAGGTTCATTGTTTGCGTCTGGCAGACTTCAATCATTGATATTCAATAGAAGCTTACATATTGATTAACATTATCGATAATGCAAAGAGGAACTGATTTGTCTTGAACTCTCATAGGAATTGGATTTATCAAAAAATTATCGTTGCTATCAGTCATGTCATGTGGATTGAGGTTGGTGTGCTTAACATGTGCCATATAACTAAATTTTTCAAACGAAATAAAGACGAGACGGCATATAATCCATCGTAAGCAGAAGTATTTTTATGTTTTTACCTTACAAAGATTACAAATTATCAGACACAAAATTAGATATCAATAATATAAGTCAGCTTTACATCTACATCTTTACTTAAAACTATAAAATTTATTATCTCAACAGAAAAAATCAATGTGGTACTCAATTAATTTTACTGTTCTTACACAAGACTGAAATTAGCCAAGCCATACTGAACATTCAAATTCATACCACCTCTTCTCCAAAATCTCACTAATTTTACATAAACAAAATAAACAAGTGTATAATTAGTAAATGTATTTCTAAATGATGAGAACAAATTAAAAATTAGCAGAAAGTTATAATATTAAAATTAAGCTCCTTTCTTTATTTAAAAAATAAATGTTGTTAAAGCTGTGTAAAGTACTTGTAATTCCAGTTAAATTGTGAAGATGTACGTAATAATAAAATGAAATGTTAGCCACTACTGCATGGTATTAACCTGGAAATATTTTTTATATATTTTTTAAAATACCATTCAATTGTAGTGTTTTATAATTAAAAAAAAAAAAAAAAAACCAACAAAAAACTTACAATATCATCGATTTTTAAAATTGATCGTACGGTTTCTGATGCTAATGTTATTGCCGATGTCAACACTAATAACGGTTGCACAACATTTTCCGCTAATATATCAGTTATAGCACCTTTACGTACATTAATGCCAGCATTAACATCACCACGTGCATGACGATTCCTTAATTCGGTAACAGTTGCAATGGGATTTAGACCGGCATTTTCTGCCAATGTTGATGGTATAATTTCTAGTGCTTCAGAAAATGCACGATAACAATACGAATCGACACCTTCAACTTGATTCGATAATGTGGCTAAATGTAATGCCAATTTTGTTTCTGGTGCACCACCACCAGCAATTAATGCACGATTTCTAACCAAACAGCGTACAACACACAATGAATCATGTATTGAACGTTCGGCTTCTTCAAGTACAAGTTTATTGGAACCATGTACAACAATTGAAACGGTACGGCCGGGATTTTGAATACCAGTAATTTTTATGAATTTCTTAACACCAGTTTCACTTTCTTCAACAAGATCAGCATTCACCAAATTTTCGGCAACAAAATGATCCAGTGATGCGATTGGACGACAATTCAATGTTTTACATATAAATTCAATATCTTCACGTTCAACATCCTTTATAACCATAACTTTTATTTTATCCAAGAAATGTAATGCTAAATCAGAGATAGCATCACGTAATATTGACTTTTGTACAAGTAAAACATTACAACCGGATTTTTTTATTTGCTTTACAATATTTAAAATATATGTACGTTCTTCTTTTAAAACACGATCCATTGCTGCATAATCGGAAACAATAACACTGTGGTCCATCTAAAATAAAAAAAATTATAAATTAAAATTAAAATAAAATAAAATACACAAAATACGAAATACATACATCTGTTTTTGGTGGTGAAATACAAAATTGAATTAAACCAATTTTAGCCTTTTCAATGCGTCTTGGCCCATTGACACCAGCCGGCCTTTGTGAAAATACTAAACCATCAATTAATTTTGTATTTTCAATTGTACCACCTAAAACTTGAATAATTTTTATATCCTTTAAATTAACTCTCGACTCATAACCGGGTTCGGTAATTTTTAGTACAGCATCGACAGCCAATGGTGCCAATGTACTACTTTCTTGTGACACAACCTTTGAATTTAATGCAGTCGATGCAATTTTAATTAAACTTTTACGATCTGTTAATTTAATTGGATGTGAAATACGATTTAATAGTGCAACAGCTTCAACGGCACAACGTTGAAATCCATCTGAAATTGCTGTTGGATGTATACCCATATTTAATAATTTTTCAGATTGTTCTAATAGAGCACCGGCAAAGACAACAACTGATGTTGTCCCATCACCGGCTTCAATGTCTTGAGCATTTGATAGTTCAACTAACATTTTTGCGGCCGGATGAAGTACATTCATTTGTTTAAGAATTGTTGCACCATCATTTGTTATTGTCACTTCACCATTACCAGACTGAATCTGAAAATATACAAAACATAAAAAAAAAAAATATTTTTGTAATGTTCATTTTTAATAAGATTAGTATTGAATATGTTTTACCATTTTGTCCATACCACGAGGTCCTAAACTTGTACGAATAGCATCGGAAACGGCTATAATGAGAAGAAGATAAAAACGAAAAGGTAATGCAAAATCATTAGATTTTAAAAATACAATCAAAAATATACAAATCATTTGATAATTCTATAAACATATTTATATAAATTCAGAAGAAGATAAACCCTTTTACATGAATCACAAAACGAAATATTAAAAAGCGTCTTCAATAAATGATGTCAGCTGATTTTTTTTTTACTTTGTAAGATGAATAAATTAGGTGACAAATAATTTTTATAATTAAAATAAAAGAAAATGTTCTAGAAATTATAATTATTTACATTGAATAACAAATTTTGCGAATAAAAATAAAATAAAATAATATTGTAATTATGTGAATTTAAAGAAATGAAAAAACATATTCCAGAACATTCAATTTTTAATTCATTCAATCGATTCGCCCACTGTTAAATTGTGAAAACAAATGGTCATTATTTTTATGAAATTTAATATAAAAACAACATTAAAACTAATACTTAACTTATTTAAATGATAAAATTCACTTAAATTAATTAAAATAAATTAATAAATAAAACACAAACCTTTTGCTGCATTAATATTACTATTTCGAACCTCGGCCGGCTTACTTTTATCCTTATAGGCTGATCCTTGCGGTTTAACATTCATTTTTGTTGCTTTCGGTGCCATTTTTTATATTTTAATTTTCAATAAATTATTTATTTTATAATTAACAATTGTAAAATACTGGATGATAATGGATTTATAAAAATTAAATTAAATTTTAGGTACCGAACAAATAAATTTGTTTTGGCTAAAGAAAGAAACTTCAAAAATTGACATGTAAAAAAAACCTATCCACTATCATGCGTTCAATTTATACTTTGTTAAAAGAAGTAGTAAAAATATGGAATGGTATTAATATTGAAATTAATTCATTAAATTGAATATTATGTATAATATTATAATTTATTGATGAACATAAACAATAATAATATAGCAATAAATTTTTAATATTAAATAATTTAAATACAAATAATTTCAAAAACAAAATATATCCTCCTTTGCTCACAAATTAATACATTTTGATTTTCGATATGGTTACCAAACATCGAAAATCAAATTATATCTTACATACTCATTGAACGTAGCACTCATTTTGTACTTTGAGATTTCACTTCATTTTATTGTATTGTAAACATAAGCAAAGAAAACATTAATTTATTAAATATTTTATTTATCATTTTCAATAAAAAAAAAATTAAAGATAATGGCATATAAACGTTCATCAGACACACTATCCATAATTCCAGAATCAAAAAGAACAAAAAATGATATTACTGCATATACAAACCGAGATAAAGCATTGATGGAATCTGTAAGGTTAAAACCATAACCTATTTTAATGATAAATTTGGCTTGTGTTTTTACCCATTTGGGAACATTGAAAATTAGAAATAAAAATTACAAAACCCGGTCTATTATATTATATATTTTTTTTTTAAATAAATTATATTTAGGGTATCTCGAGAACATCAAATCTTTTTGCACCAATAATGTTATTAGAAGGTCATCAAGGTGAAATATTTACATGTGAATTTCATCCTGAAGGGAATATTCTTGTATCAAGTGGTTTTGACAGACAAATTTGTAAGCATATTTTTTTTTATGTTTACAATTTTAATTTATAATATAATAATAATAATTTTTATCTTCACAAAATAAAAACAAAAAAGATCTCTGGAATGTATATGGCGAATGTGAAAATATTGCGGTTATGTCGGGACAATCAAGTGGTGCCATTATGGAAGCACATTTTTCAGCTGATGGTAATAATTTATATACATGTTCAACAGATAAAACATTATCAATTTGGGATCTGAGTACGGTACAAAGAATTCGCAAATTAAAGGGACACAATGGTTTTATAAATACGTGTCAAGGGACAAGACGTGGCGTTCAAATGTTAGTATCCGGTTCTGATGATAATTGTATTAAAATATGGGATGCACGTAAACGATATGCTATACATACATTTGATAATGGTTATCAAGTGACGGCTGTTTGTTATAATGATACATCGGATTGTGTATTATCGGCTGGCATTGATAATGACATCAAAATTTGGGATATAAGAAAAAATGAGATTATTTATAGATTAAGAGGACATACAGATACAATAACAGGTATAGTTTTTTTTTTTTTTTTTTGCTTCTTATTTAAGTGGTAAAGATTTAATAAAATAATTGTTTGTTTTCGTTTTTTCCTTGGCAGGTCTTTCACTATCACCTGATGGTTCATATGTTCTATCAAATTCAATGGATAATACATTAAGAATATGGGATATACGTGCGTATGCACCTGTTGAACGATGCGTTAAAGTATTTATGGGTCATCAACATAATTTTGAAAAGAATTTGTTACGTTGTGCTTGGTCACCAGATGGAACAAAAGTAATTAGAAACTGTATACATTAAGACAATTTTTTTGTAAATATTAATTTTTTTTTTTCTCTCTCTTCCATCAGATAAGTGCTGGTTCAGCTGATCGTTATGTTTATATATGGGATACGACAACAAGACGTGTATTATATAAATTACCTGGACATAATGGAAGTGTTAATGATATTGATTTTCATCCAAAAGAATCAATTTTATTATCAGGTTCAAGTGATAAAAATTTATATATGGGTGAAATAGAATATTAAATAAAAATAAATAAGTAAAATAATGAAAGTAGTTTGTTTTAGTTTTTATTTATTAAAAACAATAGCTTATTCATATTTTATCATTGCCTTGGTGCTCCATACGCATCTGGCATCCTTTCAATTGTATATCGATGTTGTGCCACATACATAATTGGTACACCAGGTATTTTTCGTATACGATTTTTTAAATCTTTATCATTTGTTGCAACAATATAACATTTATGTTGTATAACACGATTTACAATACAATCATCAGCATAAGTTCCCTTATGTAAACATTTTATTCGCTCAAAACGACTATCTTTTATTATTCTTAATGCCAATTTATATTTATTACCTAATTTTTCCAATTCAGCTAAAACACAATCGGTTATATATGGTATACATTTTGCATACAAACAATCCATCATATTTTGTATAATATCTAATTTATTTTTTATACTAAAATTAATAAAATTTGTATCAATTAAAATGTGATATGGTGGTCCCAATTGTGTATTATATTGAAAAAATAATGCCGAACTAATTTGCGGTGCTTCTTTGATTTTTAATTCATGTGGATCTTCGCGTTTCTTCTTTTTTGGTGGGCCACGTAATTCTTTCCTAATGCGATCGTCACTTGGCTTTATCATCCGTTTCAATTGTGAAATACGTTGAAGTGAACATTTCTTTGTCAGTTTTCGTTTGCCCTGAAAATTTGTTTTAAATAGAAGTTTTGTTATGTAAATTTATAATTTTTTTTCAATTAATGTTTGTTTTTTTTTTTTTTGGAGACTTTCTCACAACGAATTAGAAACTGTAATTGCATGCAAAATGAATAAAAAATTTTATTACCCTTTTGGATGATACTAAGCACTGAACACTAGTTCAGCAGCATTGTTCTGGGACTGATTTTTAAACATAAAAGATGAGCGAGATACAGACAGAATAATTAACACAAAAAAACAATGCAAATGTTATTCAGAAACAGTACGTACATCATAAAAATATTATCAGATAAATGGAATCTATTGAAATGTTTGATTTCGAAGTTATGACACTATTCGTTGTGGAGGTGCGTTATTCATATATATAGAAATAACATTTATGGGATGTTGGACTTCATTAGCAAGATTAAAAACTGGTATGTCATTGTGTAAAAGTTATAAATAAAATTATAGACTATTAAATTAAACCTCAATTCAAATGGAGGCTATCAATTTGACAATAAAGGGATCGATAACGTTGATTAAATACCAATAAAAAGTGTATTGTTTGTATCAATGTGACATTCTTAGTTAATTGGATCGGAGATCAAGAAAAAAAAGACAGAATCAATAAGAATAATAAATAATTTAAATTAGTAAAATAATTTTTCTTTAATTATTAAATGCTTACCATTTTATTTTTAACAATTATTATTATATTATAAAAAATTCCGACAAAATATTTGCTATTGCCATTAATAATAAAACTAAACACGCGTTGTTGCTTTAGTTAACTTCAAACCAAATGACAACATCAACAAATCAGGTAACACAACGACCAAGTAGACTAGTACAATTTTACATATAAGGGTTACGTTTATTAGACAATATAACAATAGCGGGTTTCATATATAATTTAAAGACAAAATCTACACAGTAAATTTGATTACTTTGTAATTTAAACAATGTTGAAAAGAAGACTATAAGGTGAGGCTGTTTTGGTCGTTAAAAAATTAACTAATAATAGAAAAGAAAATCATAGAAACTACTAATTAACCTAATAAACATGTTTTCTAAAAATATACGATCAAGAAAAAAAACTACTATACGACTATAAAAGAAAAATGTAAATAAAATATGAGTGAAAAAAAAAAAAATCTACACTCCCTCACTGTAAACGTCAGTTAATCTACTACATTTTATTATAAAGCATTTTTTTTTACGATAAATTTTTTAGCCATTTTTGTTTCATATTAATTAGTTGTTTTCATATTAGGCATTAGTTTAATAAGTATAAAAAATAAATAAAATCATCTATTATTAAACTATAAATATAATAAATATTGTGTTAACTATTGATGAGTAATGGATAATGGAAATATTTGTAAACAAAATTCATTTATTATTGACTTTTTAACTTTTGTTATTTTACAACACCACCAAACTTAGCACCACCAAAAAACCAACCAACACCAGCAGCCGTAGCACAAATAGCCAATTAGCAAAGTTCTAGTGAAAATATTTATTTTTACTATTTAGAATGCATTAAATTAAAGTGTAAATTTAGTTCCTATAATACAATAAATTGTAAAGATATTGAAATAATACGACACAAAAAATCTTATAGTTTTTTGTTTGTTTGGTAGAACAATTTCAATAATATTCGTTGTTGACCTACTACTGGCTAATGTGAATGCATTCTTCATCAATTCATTTCAAATATTCCATTTTCATTTGTATTAAATTCAAGATTTACCAACATTTTTCAATTCTACCGAAAATTATCAAGATTTAGACAAAATTAAACAACACTTTTTTTTTTCTTCTATAAGAATTTCGATACACAACATTGCAAAAATAAATAAAAATAAGGTGTCAGGGCGAATTAAAATTAAAAGGAAAATAATGTCACACGTTTGTGGTAATTTATTGTTTTTCATTAATTTAAAATAGAATTTAATTTTTATTTTTTTTTATTTATTTTAGGTATTTGTGGCAATGGTTTTCGTAAACAAAGTGGTTTAAAAAGACATACAAGGGTTCACATAACTGAACAACGTGCAAATAATAATGATAATTCATTTACAAAATTAGTTTGTAATTTATGTACAGAAACATTTGAAAATGATAAAGAATATGAATATCATATACAAAATGAACATTCCAAAACACCACGTGTATTAAAATGTACACTTTGTGGTTGCTTTCGTCCAATAAATAATTATGATCCAACACAACCATTTAAATGTGAAACATGTCGTGAAAATTCTTTTACAAATAATATAAATAGTGGTAATAATTATGGTGTAATTAAGAATGCAGAACATCCGGGTCATGGCAGCAATCATAATAATTCTAATATTGATAAGAATGTACGTAATTCAGATGGTAATTTTTGTAATGTAAGTGTAATTGCTGAAAGTGATGAATTCGGTAGCGGTGGTGATGATGGTGGTGGTGGTGGTGGTGGTAATATTGTTGGTGTCAGTAATGTTGGTGTTATTATTGATAATATTAATGATGTTGAAGAGAATATTATAAAAGATAAGGCAGGTCAACCGGGTTCATTAAAATTTCGTATTAAAATGCCAACAAAACAAGTTAAATTACAACAAATACAAGAGATTATACCACTTAAAAATAATTTACCATCCGATTTATGTGTTGACGATAATAATAAAAGTGATAATACCAGTACAACATTAACAACAGCAACAACAACAACAACGACAACAACAACAACAGCAACAATAGAAACAACAGCAACATCATCATTTAAAAAACGTTTTCAATGTTTTGAATGTAATAAAAGTTTCAAACATTATAGTACATTAACAATTCATCAAAAGAGTCATTCGGATACAAATGAATATCCGTATAGATGTGAATATTGTGAAAAAGTTTTCTATATATCCGATTATTATAATCGACATATGAGGGTACACACAAAAGAGAAACCATATAGTTGTGAAATATGTAGTAAATCATTTTCACAATCGAATACATTAACGCAACATAAACGAATTCATAGTGGTGAAAAACCGTATCGATGTGATGATTGTGGTAAATTATTTATGGTAAAAGATTATTTGAATAAACATCGACGTACACATACCGGTGAAAAACCATATGAATGTAATGTATGTGCAAAACGTTATACACAAGTTAGTGGATTAAGAACACATCAGAAGACACATATTAATATTGAATTTTTTTGATAACATTAACTACATATTATTGTATGTAATTTAAATCAATATATAAATTTAAAAAAAAGAAAAACAAATAATATTTACATAAATGTAAGCTACACATACAAAATACAAAAATACCACCATCCACATAAATACTACCACAAAACATATCTAAACTAACTATAATTAACTTGAATTTTAAGGTAAAACAATAAATAAATAAACAAACAAATGTATGGAAAAAGATACCTCATCAAACTGTAAAAAGTAAAAAGTAAAACAAAAAAAAAAACTTCAATATTTAATTAATTAAATTATTATTAAATTTTATTTTTTGATTTATAGTTTTGCATAATCAAAGACAGTGTCGTTTTGATTTTCGGTTTCTTTTCTTTTTTTTTTTTTTTTTTTTGTTTTTTTCAATTCTCCTTTTGTTTTATTTAGCATTGAAATTTATATTAGTAAAAAAAAAAATGAGTTATAAAAAATTAATAATATTTTCATTGTACAAAATTATATAAAATATTAAAATAATAAAAAAAATAGTAAAGGAAAAAGCAAAAAAAAGAAAAAAAAAAAAAAAACAACAATTTGTACACACAAAACATTAGTGAGAAAAACATCACACGTGTAAAAAATACCATCTTTATTTACTTAATTAAAAATACAGCATAAAAATTAATTAAGAAATTTGTTTTATTTTCAATTTAATTTGTATAAACCATTAGAAGAGTGTGGGAACACCCGGCGTAACATTTAAATAGTTTTTAATAAATAATGATATATTTTATGTTAGTTTGAGAGTTTGTTACCCAATGGTTTAAGAATACAGAAATAGAAGCAACAGAAAATTCATAATTTTTAAGTAGAGAATGTTATATCATGTGTGATATCTTCGGTAACTCTATCACAATATTATGACAATTTATATTATTTAATCAACAAAATAGGATTTATGCACCCACGCTTTTTTTACTCAATTGATGTAGAAATCAATTGATTCTTTTTATGCCTAGAAGCGCAACATTTATAGTGTCGTTGTGTAAATATGAGTTGGATGCGGATGATGATGAGTACAAAATAACAAACTCTTATCATAATAATTTGAAAGTTAAATCCTATTCTAAAGAAATTTTTTTTTTTTTTTTTAAAAAAAATATTTTTTCTTTGGGCGTTTCGTTTAAATAATAACAAAACAAACACTTGATTTGCAAATGATGAATTGAAACAATTTTTTCAGTCTATTTGTTTTTTATTTATCAGAATTTTTATAGTAAAAGCACAGTGTGTTTCATTGTGTCACCATTCACGTGTTTTTTATCCGGTTATTAAATCAGAAATGATTTCAATGCATTTATTTTGTGATACCTACATTTTTATGAACAAAATGTTTTTACTATAAATTGTTGTATGTATTTAAATTTAATGGTCAAAATCTCTAGTATTGTACATTATGTTATTAATACATTTTTTTTAATGTGAACGAAAAACAAAAAAAAACACTTCACAGTTTAGTAAAAAATCAAAAAATAAAATCCATTTTGTACATACATAACGGTTTTGTTTTTTTTTTTTAAATTTAATGGAAATGATAAATTAAACATTTTGAATATTTCAATTTTACAATAGAACATTTTAATATTGTTTTTTTTTTTTTTTATATTTTTATGTAATTTAAAATGATTTCTTTTCTGTAAGCAAATTTTACTACAAAGAAAATAAAAAGAAGAATATTTAAAAATTATAATAACAACAAGAATAAATATTAATATTTCTCAATTCTCAATCGTCCACCACCTCCACTTAATCTTTGGCTACACTTTTTTTCATTACTTTATTTTCTTCAGATAGTTTTTTTTCATTTAAAATTTTCATTCGATTAGAATTAATACAATCGGTAAATGCAGCAACTTCTTGGGCACACAATAATGTCTCAGTTGAATGTTTTTTATAGCATTCAATTAATGTTGCTTTAAAATCTTGACAGGGTGGAATCTGAAGTTGTGGTGGTGCATTTTGGAATCGTTTACGTACATCATCAACCTAAATTGAAAAATCAAATAAATTTTAAAATAAATTCAAAGATAAACATTTGAAATTACAGCTGTATTATATTCCTTTTCCATAATATTATTTGTCTTTTGCAATGATTGTTCTAATTGTGTTAAACGTTTTGACCAATACAAATCGTTCTCATTTAATTCCTTTGCCTTTTGACGACGTATATCCATTGCCGTAATTGTCGGTTCAGCATAATAGACAATTGATGGTGGTACAGAAGGATTAGAATATGAACTTGGTTTATTATCAGGTGTTTGCTGCGTTGGTGATGATGGCGTTGGTGATGATGGTAATTCATCATTTCGTGATTCGGCTAACTCACAAAAAAAGAACAAAACACATAGTAGACATTATTGTCAATAAGTTTTATTAATATATTTTTGTAAAACTATTATTAGAAAAAAAAAATCATTAATAGAAAATTCAGTAGTTAAAATAAAAAAGAAAAGAAAAATTGCATAACTAAAAATTTAAGGTTAAACAATTTTGATTACATACATCTCTTTGCTTTTGCATGGAATTTTAAACGTTGTACCACATCATCGGATACATCAATAATTGAATTTGGATTTTCCATAGTTGCTGTTCTTAATCCTGAATGTGATCCTCCCATAATTTTATGTTTAATTTAATTTTATTCATAAATTTTTAAACAAAAAAAATTATTGTTAAACAACACACACAACACAAGTTAAATGAAAGAACAAAACGTCAAATCGGTTTCTTTTTTTGCTGAATACATGAAGTGTGTTGTGAAGTTTAGTGCTAAATATAAATCGTATTGGATGGTCTATTTGAAATTTGTGAAAAATTGTTAAATTTCTTAAATTTCATTATGTCTAATTAAATAATTAATAAATAATAAATTCATATTTACTTACGTATTAAATATAATAGTGAATAAATTATAATATTATTTTACATTTCAAACTACATTAGCAAAGACGCACACTGTACAATAAACTGCTATAAATTGTGATATTATAATTGTACGAATATAGCGTTTTTTTACTAATTTATGTTGCTCAGTTGATGTGTGTTTTAATTTTATTATTATTATTATTATTATTATTTTTTCTTTAACGACCAAGGCCAGTTTGGCCCAAAATAGTCTTTTCAACCTCTGGTTAAGTCACAAAGTGATAAATTTACAATTTACAATTCTTTTTTGTAAATTTT